>JAJOOE010004436.1:0-67252 GCA_036250405.1 Solanum raphanifolium | reverse complement strand
TATATGCATCAAAATCATTTCTATCATTATGAGAAAGTTCAATAATACAATCTATCATATCATCAATATCATCTTCATTATTATATCTACTCCTAGAACTTTGAGGCTCTTCGTTATGTACTACATTCCTTATATTAGAATTATACAAGTTGTACAATTTTCTAGCTTCAATTTTTATACTATCTTTAACATCTTGACAACTAGGTGTTTCATCATCTTCACTATCAATACCCAAATTAAAATATATTTTATCAACCATTCGTGATGCACCTTCATCTTTGTAATGTGGGTTTAACAAACAAGCAGTTAAATAAATTTGAGGAATAGGAATAAAATATTTTTAAAATTTTTCAATCATTTTCTTAACAGATTCTTCAAATCTTGGTTTATTTTTGAATTTATAAAATTTACTAGAAATAGCACAAATATTAGGTAAAACAGAGCAAATAGTTGGATAATAAAGTGCAGATATTTTTTTGTAGTTAAATAAAAAACTTTTAAGAATTCTATAAGTTCTTTTATGTCATTCCAATCATTATCATCAAGTCTATATGTCATATTTGAATTATGAGCATTCCAAACCATTTGTAAAGGTTTCCTATATTCATAAGCAACTTCAAGCATTTCAAATAAAGAATTCGATCTAGTACACACTGATTTTGGAATTTTTCTAGGTGGAAGATTAAATTCACGACAACGATTTTCAAAATCTCTACGTCTAGACTTAACTTGACATTTAAAAATAAAATGACATGCAGTTTCAACTTTTGTGCAACCATCATCATACATTGCTATACCATCTCTATCAATCAAATTATATATGTGTGTAGCACACCTAATATGAAAACCATCAATATAAATAGGCAAAGAGACGATTTTAATATTTCAACAGCAGTTCTATTATTAGAAGCATTATTTAATGTAACACTACTTATTTTATCACAAATTCCATAGTTTTGTAAAACATCTATAATTGTTTGAGCTATATAACTACCGGTTTTATGCATTTCACAACATTTATAACCTAAAATTCCTTTTTGCACAGTCCAATTTTCATCAATCCAATGCGCAGTAATAGTGAAATAATCATTACCATTTACACTACGGCCTATATCAGAAGTAATAGCTATTTTACAATTGTTATACTAAAATAAACAACGAAGATATTGAAAATGTTGAGCTTGATAATCAAAGATAGCCTTTTTAATTGTATTTCTAGTAAAACCTTTAAAATGTGGATTATACACAATTTGAATATAATGAATAAAACCAGGATTTTCAGCAAAACTAAATGGCAAACCCATAACAACAATCGTTTTAGCTAATTCTTCAAGATCTTTCTCCCTACTATATGACTGTTGTATACTGGAACCAGAAACATTAGAAGGATTTAATTGTGTTTGGACCATATTAGAGCTCTCTACTCCTACATTTTCAGGAAGAGTGGTACCATTTTTTTTAGCTTCGGCTACAACTTTAGCATGCAAAAATTCATTTTTACAACATGACATTAAATGATTACTCAAATGTCCCGTCCCACCCTATTTTCCTACAGTTTTATGATTCATTCTATGTTTACATTTATTACAAATAGCTTGTGTTTTATCTTCATTCCTCATCAAAATTGCCAAACCTTCTTTGTAAATGTTCATGATAAGGATCTAATCCACTATTACTATCAATATTAAAAACAGTTTCATCAACATGCGTATAATCATCTGTATTTATTCTTAATTGAGAAGTTTTTTTAGTTTTAGATTGAGAAGTACTACCGGTTTTTTTATTTTTCTTGGATTTTGAGCTCCATAAATTAGTGATCGAATCAACTATGGTTGTTTTACCCTTGTCAACATTGTTTTTACCGGAATTCATATTCAAATATAAAAAAGTGAGTAAATTATATATAATACGAAAATGTAATGCAAAATTTTAAACAAATAAATAACTAAATAAGTAGAGACTAGAGACTAATTACTCACAAAATAAATAATTAAATGCAAACAAATATATAAACTAAATGAAAAGTGAGTTGGAACGAATGTACCAAACATCTACTTAAAAAAGTAGACGTGTATGACCGGAAGCCGAAAATTGAAAGTTGAATTTTGAAGCAACAATTTCCAAAGACCAAATTCGTAATTTTAACGAGAATAAGAGAATTTAGAGAGTAGAGAGTAGAGAAAGTAGAGATATTTTTGTGAGTGAAAAGAATGAAAGATTAGGGGTATTTATAGTTAAAAAAAAGGATGAAAATGTAGTTTTAAGAAGGTTGGGGTATTAAAAAAAGTTTGGGGGGTAGGGAGGTGTAAAGGGGAGTTATTGGAGTGAAAGAGCCGTTGGTGGGGCCCAACACCCGTTGCCCAGCGGCTCTCAACGGCTAATTTTGAATTTCAGATTAAAAAGAAAAAAGAAACACTGAACGAACCGGACCGGGACGGACCGGTAAATCCCGGTTTCCGTCCCGTTACCCCTCCCGGACCTGCACAATACCGGATCGAACCGGTACTATCCGGAACCGAGACGGAATCGGCAACGGACCGGAACCGCTACCGGTACCTCCCGGTTCCGTTGCCAGCCTTAGTGAGTCCTCAAGTTCAGGACAAGATGTTATCATTTCTTAGCTTTTATGTACTTTCCACTTTTGAGGCTTTATTGATGTAAAGAGCTTTTGACCCTATTTGTACTCTCTATTGTACTAGATGGTGGTTGAGACAAGTCTAGATTCTTATTTTCGTCTATGAAGAAGAAGTTGACTTCTATTGTAAAAGTATTAAATTTTCCGCATTATTCTATGTCTTTATGTTATGATTATGCTAACGGCCTGTATGCGGCCCCTTTGGGGTCAAGTACGCCATGTTTCTTCTTGGGGGTAACCTCGGGTCATGACAGCTATAATCTCTCGAGCTTAAGTTATTAGAAGAATCTTGGTAGTCCCAGATCCATGTTAATGCTCCTTTTTCCTAATCTTAACTTTTTTTTGTCAACCAAGTCAGAATACATGTTAGTTCTTAATGTTTGCAACCATTAAAAATAATATATACGAAAGAACCTTTATACACAATGATCACCATTTTATGAGAAGATTTTAATGCAAAGAATCTATTATCATCATTCCTACTTTAAGTTTCTTAACCCTAGTTATGATTTTAGCTACTCATAACTAGTTGTAAACAATAATTTTTTTAATTTAAACTGCTAAAGAATATTAATGTAAATGAAAGTAAATAACATCTTTTATAAATGCAACTCTTGAGAGAGAGTCTTGTTCGTTCCATAATAATCTTTTAATAAAACATAATTAAACCCTAAAAACTAAGAAATAAAAATTTGTTATACTATGAGTAATCCCAAACCTATACCAATCATTTGTAACCCTAACAACGCCATCTTAATGACATATATAAAAATATGATCGAAATCCTAATATCAATTGAACTATTCTTTGACTTTGGTCAAATTTAGTCCATCAATATAACACCCATTCCTGTTGTTATAGGTGAGTTAATCATGAAAGATATTGGGTGACAATACTTCTGGAGTAGTGTGTTGAAAATTTCAAGCTAGGTTAGTCTTGGACAAAATCACTGAGCAAGATGGGGTCTAGGGTAATTAGAGGAAATTATTGGGTGATCATTCTAAGTTGAGTTTTTACCTTTTTATAAAGACGTAATGGAATAAGTAGGACTTTTTGGAATTGAATTCAGTTAAGTTAAACTCCTAATATCGAACATGAAGGGATTGGTTTGGAACGTCAACGTTTAAAGGAATGTTGTGCAATATACTCATTTGGGAGGATTTTTGAGTTTCAATCTCTTGCGCACTGCTATAGAGGGTGAAATACCTCTAAAGTTGCTAAATTAATTCAGATATAGCGGGAATTTCCACTATGGTGGTAATGTTATAGTGGGAAGTCACTAGAAATGTAGAAAATTACCCAAAAGCACTAATTCTATACAGGAACGTTTTGGGGAAATATAGAGGTGACCTAGGGTGATTTTCATTAATTTTTCATCAGAATCCTGTGTAAACGTAAGTAAACTCCCCTAACTTAGTATTTCGATTCTCAAGACTTAGAATCCGTGGTCTTGACTTCAGGTGAGGGTTTGACTTGACTTAATATCAGATAACCTTGGTTTGGGTGAAATAATCAAAAGACTGGCTTGGGGTTTGGGATTACGATATAATTTAGGTATTTAGGTCTAAATATTTTATTGTTCTTCGCAGAGAAACTTTTAATATTGAAGAAATATTGCAATAATTTTATTTTGAAAAGTTATATCCAACAAAAGAAATGAAATCATGGCTAATTATAAGACTATTTCACTCCAAGTTAGTTGACTTCATTCATTTTCTCAAAGTAGAAAAATTCTCCCTAGAAAACTAATGATTATTCTATTTTACAAGTCAGATAATTTCTATACCTATGAGTATTACATAAAACAACTTTAATATGAAATTGTTCGTCAAGTTCCAAATGAGTGCAACTGATACATTCAATTAAACATCTGCACATTAAAATTTTCAGTATCATGTTCTTCATATTTGCTCATAATTGAGCACTAAATTCATGTCAAATTGGTCTAATTCTTCCTAATTGACATGAATTGTTTTTACACTAAAAGCTTACCAACACAAACCCAATAATTTTCCATCATAATTTTGAATTAATTTCATAAATTCACAAAACCCATTTGTTATTCTTCAAGCTTCTCCATGATGTTTTTCAAATATTTAGTATACATCATTACTCTTCAACATTTCAAAATTATCTAAACTTCAATCCTTCACAAACAAGATTCGAAAATCTAGATTTTAGAAGTGTGTAAATCGACCAAGATTCATAGATAAGAATTATGAATTTTAAAATTAAAGAAACTAAAATGGTTTAGATAAGAGATTTGGTTAGGTGGGGTGAAGGGTGGGGGGCAGATGTTAAGAAGAAGAAGAAGGGGATGGGGTAGGGTGGGGTGGTGGGTGGTTTCAAGGAAGAAGGAGAGCGTGGGGTGGGGGTATGAAGGAAGAAGAAAGTTACAGGCGAAGGAGTGGGATGGGATAGGGGGTTGATGGGTTGACTTTTTCTCTTTTTTAATTTAAATAATTTTTTTATGATTTTTAATATAAAAAAAATATATTCACTCGCTTTAAGGCACATGCAGTCAAGTATTTTTCCATCTCAATAATATTAGTGCCACATAAGTTCGGTCAATGGTCAAATGTGTTTAAAATATTGTGTTTTAGTAAGTTTAAGGGTTCAGTTGGCAAAGTCGTGAGTATAAGGGTTCAACTGACAAATAGAACCAAGTACAAGTGTCTCCCAGGTCATTCTTCCTTTTTTTAATGAGTTTTAAATCAGTTTTATGTTTTGAGTTAAAATTTGTAATTTATGTAAGCTTTTGAATTTAAAAGGCAAATATTGTTAAGAAGTGGTTTTCGGTGTCATTTGGATTTCGAGTGTTGTAATGAAATTTAATCGATTCCATCAACCCTTGAATATGAAAATAGGTCTTATGAAGTTGTCGGTTTCATATTCATAGTTTATTGAGTAATTGAGGTCCTAAGGTGGAAATTATTGAGATTTTAGACTTTGGGTTGACTTTAGTCCACATTAGGGGTTTGGGTGCTCGGATCAAAATTCTGAGAGTTATGTTAGATTCGGTGGATAAGTTTAGTCCTATTTGAGGTCTTGGTTGAATTTATAGATATCCCGAGCTTGATTTAGCCTTTTCAGTCGTTATATTGATTACTTGTGACTCTCATGAGTTTCAGATCAAGGAGAAATTGAATTCATGTTTCAACAATTCCATTAAGTCCAGAACATTGAATATATCAAATTTGTATATATGATTTGTGTGTCCGGGTTCTGAACGGATCCCAAGGGTCTATTGGACATTTTTAGAGTTGGCTGATTTTCTGGTGACTGGAATCTCTAGTGCCTAACGATTGCGATAGGGTGTTCTCTTTCGCGAACTGCGTGATAGGGAAACCCTGATCAAGAAAGCGAAGGCCGAGATTTTTTTGGGGTTCGCTTTTGTGAACTAGTGATTGCTTTTGCGACATCTCAGACCCCTTTTTGTTTGCCATATTTGGGTTTTTACCCCTCTTTCCCCATTTTGAACTTTGTAAAACCCTTGGAGGCAATATTGAAAAGATTTCTTGTGCTAAATCATTTGGAGAAACTTTCGTGACCCTAAAACATCAATTCCCTTTGATTATTTAGGGATTTTAACCTCAAAACATCAAATTTTAATTGGCAAATGGCAAGGTTTTTATAGAACTTGAGTTCTAAACTGAAATAGTTATTATGAACTAATTTTAACTTTTTTTCTTCAAAATGGTTTTCACCAATGAGTTCTAAATGCCCTGGGTAACATTTTCAAGTAAAGATTTTCCGATTCAAACCTCATTTTTGAAATTTGGTTTTTGAGTTGATTGACCCATTTTTCAAAGTGTATGATATGGGTATTGTTATTTTTAGAATCTTACTGTGAATACTTGATTGAATTAGATTGTGTGGCTTTGGAAATTATTCAGAAAGGTAAGGCTCAAGACTTGGATTGATTTTTTTATGGAATTGAATAACTTAGCCATTCTTATGTTATTCTTGCTTTGTTTTTTGCATTTCTTTTGTATAGTTGGGTTCAAGATGACAAATGGTATTAGAGACCCTAATTCATAGGTCAAATGTGTGTAAAATCAAATTCTATGTAGAGTCTCGAGGATCGGTATAGATACATTTGTACTTCTTTTCGAGAGGCTATGAATACTAGTAGGAAACATAATTTTATTCATCCTTTCTTATCATTCATGGTTACCTTCACAAGTGCTGAGTTTTCGAATGTTATTTTGTTAGATGCCTAGGACTAGAGCTTTTATTTACGGTGATAGAGTAGAGGTAGTCCTCGGGGAAGTTACTAAGACCCCATCTAGGGGCAAAGGTATAACTAAAGGTCATGCTCATGGAGTAGCACCGGCTAGAGGTTGTGCCCGTCGAGCAACACCATCTAGAGACCGAGTTATAGAGTTATGTTTAGAGCCACAGGTTGAGGTTGTTGAGGACCAAGTTATTCTTGAGTTTACAACTCCTTTTTTTCATGATACATTGTTGTGGATGCTAGGTGTAGTTGAGAACTTCTTGAGGGTGGTGCGACAGGTACATTACAGGGTTCTCAAATGAGGGTAGGCGTGCAGATCGCAAGTCTGAAGCATCATGCTCCTATTTTTGTTGAACAGGAGGTTCAACCACAAGTTGTTCCTGCACTAGCTGTTTGTGCACATATTTCTCTTGAGGTTATCCTTACTGCTGCTGATCAAATAATGTTACGAGAGGTTTTGAAAGATACACCCACCCCTATTTCGGGGTGGTAAGAGAAAGGATGCTCATGAGTTCTTGACTTTGTGCCATGAGATGCTAGAAGTAATGGGTGTGGTTGATGCACACTGTGTTTTTCTGTTGTACTCAAGCTCAGTGGACTTTTTAGGAAGTGGTGAAGGACTTATGTGAGGTCTACACCAGTTGGGTATCCTATGGAAAAGTGGGATAGATTCTCCAGTGCTTTCCAGAACCGCTTCATCCATTGGAGCTTGAGGGAGAAGAGTCGACTAATGTTTGAGGTCAAGAGACATGGCGATTTATCTGTGACGGAATATGATTCCCATTTCTATGAGCTTTCTAGGCATGCTATCACTATTGTTCTAAATGAGGCAGAGAGAGTCCGCAGGTTTGTAAGAGGGTTGAATTTCTCCACCAGATCTTATGTGTTCAGAGCAGCCAAAGGGAGGGCTTCCTTCCAATCCATTATGAGTACTGCCAATAAAGCAGAGTTTATGGTTATAGAATAGTTTGGGGATCCCAAGAAGGCCCATTCTTCTAATCAATTTTGGAGCCTTATCTAGAGGTAGAGGTTTCCATATAGGTAATAGTCCTTTTCCGCTTTGTGGGCCTATTCAGGGATCCATTCCTGAAGTTGAGAGTATTTATCCATGTTGAGGTCTTGTTATGGTTGTGGGGATCCATATAATTGAATAATGTCTTTTACGGACTCACTCATGACCCCAAAGTACATATTTAGATGTTCTAGCTAAATATTCAGCCCCTCCGATCAAGGGTCAAGGTAGAGGTAAGTCTGGTAGAGGCGGCATGGCTTCTAGTAGGAGTGCTACAGGTTAGCTAGGCAGAGGTCATGGTACTACTTAGACGAGCGGTGATTTAAAGGGACAATGTGATGCTTTTCAAAGAAAGCCTGAGGTCGAGACTTCTGATATTGTGTTACTGGCATAATTCTTGTTTTCCATCGACATGCATTTGTATTTCATATCCATGACCTATTTTTTTGTATGTTTCTACCTATTTTACATCTAGATTGGATATGAAGCTTGATAAAATACCTATTCTTATTCATGTTTCTACAACAATTGATAAGTCATTAGTGGTGTATCGATTGTATCATTCTCGTCTTTTTTATTTTGTTGGGTATGTTACTTAGGTAGACTTGAGCATTTTGGTGATGGTATACTTTTATATTATTTTGGGTATGGATTGGCTATCCCCGCAACATGCTATTCTTGATTGTTATCATAAGACTAAGACTATAACCTTAGTGATGCTGGATGTCCTGAGAGATGAGACGACGAGTGCTAGTGGTTGTTACCCTAGAAAATTTATTTTCGTCATTCGAGCTCAGAGATTGGTTGATCTAGGGTATTTTTTCTATTTGGCCTTCATTCTTGATACTGTTGTTGAGCCACCTCCCATGGAATTTTTGCCCGTGGTTTTAGAGTTTTCGGATGTGTTTCCTACTGAACTTCTAGGTGTTTCCTTGGATAGGGACATTGATTTGCAGTTGAATAAGATCTAGGCACCAAGACCATATCTATCTCTCCTTATCTCATGGCTCCAACATAGTTAAAGGATTTGAAGGATCAGTTGTAGGACTTGTTGAGTAAGCGGTTCATTCACCCTAGTGTCTCCATATGGTAATCTTGTTCTATTTATGTGAAAGAAAGATGCAACCATGAGAATGTGTACTGACTACCAATATTTGAACAAAGTGACAGTGTAGAACAAGTATCCTCCTCCTCATATTAATGACTTATTTGATCAACTTTATGAAGCATCTTCATTTCCTAGGATTGATTTCAAGTCTGGCTATCATCAGTTGAAGATTAGGGCATCATATATCCCTAAGACAAGTTTCAGGACTCGATGTGGGCACTATGAGTTTCTTGTGATGTCGTTCTCTTTGACAAACACACTAACAACATTTATAGAGTTGATGAAAGGGGTTTTTTTTACCGTATTTGGATTCTTTTGTGATAGTATTTATTAAGGACATCTTGGTGGAGGACCTTGTTCGACACTTGAGGATTGTTCTCCAAAAGTTTGGGGAAGAGAAATTGTATGCCAAGTTTTGGCTTGATTCTATTGTATTTATGGGATACATGATGACCAAAGAAGGTATTTAGGTGGATCTAGCCATCATTGAAGAATTTAGAGGTTGGACCAGTCTTAGTATTAGCTAACGAGATTTGGGGTTTCCTGGACTTGCAGGCTATTACATGTGATTTTTTTAGCACTTCTCCACCATTGGATCTCTTTTTAAAAGATTGACTCGATAAATTGGGAGCTTCTAGTGGTTTTTTAGTGTGAGGAGAGATTCTAAAAGCTAAAGTCCTTGTTTACTTTGACTTTTATATTGAATTTACCCGAGGAGGGTGTGTACTTTAAATTTATTGTGATGCTTCTGGAGTCGAGTTGGGTGGAATTATGATGAAGAAGGGGAAGGTGATCGCCTATACCTCCATATAGTGGAAGACCCATTGAACTTGAAGCAACATGGATGGCTTGAGCTAAGGATGGACTATCATATCACCAACTTGTGTTATCCGAGAAAGGGAAATGTGGTCGGCTATGCTTTAAGTGGGAAGAAACTACTAGTATGTGGAGTCTTGCCACTATTAATGTTGAGGAGAGGCCATTTGCTCGGGATGCTTAGAGGCTAGCCAACAGTCTCATCTGGTTGTAAATTTCTAAGCATAGTGGTGGTTTAATTTCTTTCATAGAGGCCACTTCATCCTTAATTAAGCAGATCCGTTTGCACAAGTTTGATGATGAGAATATGTGTCTCATTCGAGAAAAAGTTTTTAAAGGGGAAAACAGCGAGGTTATCTTTGTCTGATGGTGTCTTGAGGATCCGAGGTAGGATTAGTGTGCCAAAGATAGGTGATATGATTAGATTAATTCTTGAGGAGTCCCATTATTCAAGATATTACAATCACCCGAGAGCGGCGAAGATGTATTATGATCTGAGATAGAATTAGTGTTGATGTGGCATGAAGAGGGATAATAAAGATTTTGTGTCTAAATGCTTGACTTGCAAACACGTCAAGTGTGAGCACAAGTGGCCCAAAGGTATATCATAGAGGATGTCTATTCCTACTTAAAACTAGGATCAGATCATTATGGATTTTTTTTTGAGTTTGCCTTCCACCGTGGGTGGTTGTGACTCTCTTTAGTTAGTTGTTTATAGGTTGATCAAGTCCACCCATTTCATCCCAGTACGGGTGAAGTATCTGGTGGAGAGGGTAGCCAAAATTTATATTAGTCAGTTTGTGCGACTACAAGGAGTCCCTATTTCTAGTGTCAATGATCAAGGTTCTTTGTTAACTTCCCATTTCTGAAAGTGTAATATCCCATAAACTAATAGACTAAACTAGAGCTTTATGTAATGGTTTCAAAGTTTGAAACAAAGGTTAGAATCGTAAAATGAATTATTGTAGCTTAGTAAACCATCCAGGGTTTAGTTGAGGGCTATAAGAATCGAGGCTAAAAGGCAAGTGCCAAGACAAAGGGGCAAGGCCCTAGCTAAAGGCCAAGGCTGCCCCAAGATTGGAACACACTTCCTCAAGTACAGGATGAAACCACGGCTCGTGGTGTGGTTCGTGAAGACTAGGTAGTAGCTCCCTAAGGGATGCCTCAAAGTGGCACACCTTTACAAGCCACTTCTCGACTAGTGTTCTTGACCACGGTTCGTGGGAAGGCTCGTGAAGATGCCTTAGGATGAGGGAGGCCAAAACACATTGGCCAAGCCACTGCCCAAGAAACCACGGGCAGGACCACAACTCGTGGTCTTGACCACGGCTCGTGAGCCCTGTCATGGTGCCTGGCATCATGGCTTCCTAATGAGGGTCAAAATAGGAAATTCATTTTTAGTTGGTTTTAAGTGGGGGTCATTTTATATGGATTTTATACAACTATATAAAATATTTTAAGTCATTAACCACCCTAACTAAGTCATTAATTCCAAAACCCCAAATAATCCCAAAGTTCTTCATCTCAGAAATCTTCTCTCTAGAAAATTCAAGACTTGAAGAAGAAGATAGAGCTTAGGTCAAGAACAAAGACTTCATTGTTGCAAGCTTGTGTAAAGTCGTTGAATGAAGGTATGTTAGTTTATTCATCTATGGGTTCTTCCACCCATAGAGGCCCTTATATTTCCCCCAATTGTGGGTAGTGATGAGTATGATTCCAAATGAGTAGATAATACCTAACTATGTTTGATTTATTATTGAATTGTGATATTATTATGAATTCATGTGTTTTCCAGGGTTATCCTAGTCTAATTGATGAAGTTGAATTATCTGGGTTATTGCCATGAAAGGTGAAATTGAAGGTTCATAGGTGATATTCTAGAACTAATGCTTTGATTAGTAGTTATGTAAGACTAGAAACATATATACATGAATTGAATTAGAATGATGTGAATAATGTGGGTCTTAATTATTAGGGCTTGAGGTTGAACTTACATGGTGAATCATGACTAGAATCACCTAAGGATGAAGAATGTGATTGAATGTATTGTGACTAGATATGAATGTGGATAGAATGAAGTAAGGCTTTGAGAGTAAAGCAAATATGATGTGATCTTGTTTTGTATTATTGAATCATATTATCACTTACACACTTAGGCATAAACATGCTAGGATGTTAGACTAGAGTAGCTTGAAGTTGTGGCGTGTGTTTCCTTAATGTATTGCTTGACTTGGTAAGATAAGACCAAGATTGGTAGATTAGGGTTGAGGATCCATACTCTCCTAACGGTAGCATGTACTAGCATTGTAAGATGCATGTCATGGTAGCTTGAGTTAGGGATAGTCATGGTAGCCTAGGATTGAGGATGTATACTCTCTTAAGGGTAGCTTGAACTAGCATTTTCAGGATGCCTTCATGATAGCATGACTTGGTTTGTCCAAGACTATTTCATGGTAGCTTGGGATTGAGGAATCATACTCTCCTAACGGTAGCTTAGGATTGAGGAGTTATACTCTCCTAAGGGTAAGTTATATTAACATCATAGTGTGCTTGTAAGGGTAGCATGACTTAGTTGGTTTAAGACTATTTCAAGGTAGCTAGGATGGAACACTTGTACCATAGTAGTTAGTTTGGTAGTGTGCATGATAGTGTTCCTTCCAAGGTAGTTAGTTTAGCACAATATAGTTACGTTAGCAAGATGACTAGCTTGGTCTACCCTAATACGATGCTATTCTTTGGTAGTCTAGAATGATAAATGGTAATCATTTGAGTATGATAGCCTAAAGTGGTACTTAGTGTGGATAGTATGATATACTATTCATACATTCCACAAGTATGACTTGAAGAAACTTATGAAGTCTTCTCTTATATGGTATAGACTTAACTTGGGTTGTTGCTATAGTTTCCTTCCAAGACATGATTAACTTAAGGTGATAATTCCCTTGTCTATATGAAGCAAGCTAAAGAATGAAACTAAGTGAATGGTAGGTATGCATATGGTGTCTTCAAGGTTATGCTTAGTGTGAATGGTATTATGGGATGCCCTTCATGCAGTGCACAAGTGTACTTTGAGGTTACCTAGAGGTAATAGTCCTTTTCTGATTTGAATGACTAAGAGTTGAGTAAAGCTTATATGATGTCTATGTTGGAGACTTTGCTTATGATTATGATATTCTCTCTTATGCTTATAGTTGATGTTTCATGAAGTATTGGATTATGTCTTATTACTACAACAAATTCGATTATCATGGACGAATAATTTTGTCATTTATAAATCAAATTTCATCACCTAAAATCTTGTGTGACGAAAAAAATTTCGTCAATCAGTCGTCACTAAACGTGCGTCGCTAGAAGTATACAAAGACGATTTGGTGCTTCGTCACTAAAAGTATTATATTAACTACAAAAATAAAAATCGTCTCCAAATGCATTAATATTTGTGATGAATTTATGTCATAAAAAGTATAATTTTTTTGTAGCTAATAGTATGTTTTGTCACTAAAAATGTTATTACTATCGACAAAATTATGTCGTCACTAATTATTTAGTTCAATTAGTGACGACAGTAATTGTCTCTAAAGCTATATGTATTTCGTAGTTGAACAAATGTAGTTTCGTCACTAATGACTACTTTTTATATACAAAAAAATATTTTGTCCTTAAATGTATAAATTAGGGACAAATTTATTGTTATAAAAAAACTTAATGATTTTGTGGTTAAATCTATCATTTTGTCACTAAAAGTATTATTTTTACTGACAATATATATTGTCATTATAAATTATCACGATTATTGACAATTACAATTGTCACAACATAAAAAAATAATTCGTATTCAATAAAAAAGAGGTGCTGGGACAATACAGTTTTTGTCACTAAATTTAGTCAACTTGTAATGAACTAATTTATTTCGTGACGAAAACATTTATCTTGAAAAGTTTAATATAGTCGTTCCTAAAAATTACTTTTTCTAATAAAATTTTGTCACTAATTACAACTAAATAATGACATTTAATTATTTTGTATTGGTATTATTTATTAAGTTAGAGTTGCATAAATTAAAAATTAAACAATAAAACATGCTAGATAATAATAAAATTCAGCCATGATCATATATTTAAAAACAACTAAAATTATATTGAGATAATATCTCATTATAAACTCCTTAAATAAAAGTAACATAGGTCCACTAACAGGAAAATCTAACTGAAATATTCTAAATATTATCCTAAACTTAGACAAATAATTAAAAGTTCCTTCCAAAGTAGCAATAATGTGGTGACACATAGCTTGGAATTGATTTTGATTCAATTCTCCCCTTTTATACCTGTGAAAAAAGAAAATAAAACAAAATTAAGATTTAATTTAAAGTATGTATGCTAAGTTTAAAAGTAAAATATACAACACAATTTGTCTTTCATATGTTGTAATGCGCAGTTTTATAAGATTATTGGATAGATGGTCCATGGTATTACAATTAAATTTCTTCCATCTGGGAAGAGTTCTATTCAGTCTCATTTTCATATACGACAACTACTTTTCTGCTAGGACCAATATGATTGATTGTAAACTATAATAAGTAATAATAATAATAGGATTTATGCTCGTGGGGTGAGGGTTGATGTTTACTTTTGATTCATTAGTTTATCCAAATGGACTTCATTTTGTTTTAGTTAACAATTAGTACAAGTGAGGCTTTGCCCTCATGGTTTATCCTACTTACCAAGCACAGTAGTTCTATTATGATATAAGCAATCAAATTTTTTTACATTCTTTGTAACAAGTTACTTAGCCCTATATATGTTCCTGCAAAGCATTTGCTCCAATAAAATTTCCTATTTTAGTCTAAGACTAAGACCCAACCTCTTTACAAACTATATGAAGTATTTAAGCAACTAAACTCATTAGTTAATCTCTTGCTCAGTTAAGTTGCAAAGTAAATCTGCTTATAACTACTTGTAATTCAACAGTAAAAAGAATCACCTTCTATCATGCATAACTAGAAAGCTTCTGTAGATAGCAGCTGGTACTGGAGGAAGATTCACACCATGAAAGAAAAAATGCGACGTTGGTATATGCAAGATAGGTACAGGATGACTAAGGGAGGTAAATACTCAATCACAAGGAGCTATATTGATATTAGAGGGCACCAGAACAATTCACATATTGCTGAATGCATTTGGAGTGTAGTGGCTCAACTTAAACATAGATTTATTCTATGGTAAGCTGTCCAAGACAGATTGCTAACTAAGGAAAGGCTGATGAAGATGAACATCTTAGTGGAGGAAGTTAATTGTTGTTTATGTGATGCTCAGAAGCTAGAGACAATCAAACACTTGTTCAGTGAATGCCCATGGATCACTGAGGTCAACAGGGGTGTTGAACAATGGAAATGCTTGCCTATACAACTGAGGAAGGTGAAGGAAGTAATGCTGAAAATTAAAAGGAAGAAATGGAAGCAGTCTGAGAAACAAGTGATAGCTGCTAGTTGGGGGGCAATGATCTACTTGTGACTAGTATTAGACTTCTTTTCGTATTTTGAGATGAATTTAGTATTATTATATTTTGAATAGATTGTTGATGATTATTATGACTTGTTTTTGGCAATATTGGTCGGATATGTTATTGATTTCTAAGACAGGAATATTTTTAGACAAGCCCAAAAACAGGGGAAACTCTGCCCAATTTTATATAAATTATTTTTAAGGCTTGCTTTGAATCCTACTCCTTAGTATTGGTTACGGTTCTAAATTTGATAGTCACACAAGTATTTTAGCTAGTGAATGCATATCACTATGGACACAAGAAGATCATTCGCAACTAGTAAATCTTATTGAAATTATTAAAGTTTCTTCTAATTTAATTAGATATTACGATAATGTAATTCCGCTTAAACATTTTAGAATGATTGAACTGAATGTTGTGTTTAAATTTAGTTTGCAAGGCTAATGATACTACTTTATAATGATATACTTGTGTTGTTACAACATGTTAATATTTTTTATTGGTAATATGTATTTTTTGGTTTGATTATAAACTCTACATGTTAATTATTAGAAAATATCTTAAACTTTAATATTTTCCACATATGTAGTAAAAGAAATATACTAACGAATTGCAGAGAGTTTTGATCGCAATTATATTTTTTATGATTTAATAATAATAATTGTAACTTTTGTTGCAGAGGTTTTGACTATTGGTATTTTTGAAAAGTAATTTGTTTTAATTGATTTAGTCATCAAATCGTTGGAATTAAATTAATTACTATAAATTAACTATAGTTGTTTATTGCTCACTACAAATTTGTAATATCTTTTTTTAGTGCATGATGGAAATTTGTGTTCTCTATCGTATTTTATTGTAATACACAACTTAGAAGTGAGCATCTGACTTTTGTTAGCTATAATCGCTCCAATGAATTTTACATTTGTATGAGTGTTTGAAAATTTGTTGAAACTCTTGATAGTTTTGGAGCTTTGTTTGTAATTTTTTTATTCAGACTATCTTAATGGTGTTTAGACCATATTTTTTATTATGTGATGTAGTCTATATTGTTTGTCTAGAGTATGGTCTAATAAATAATTTCCCTAATTTTTTTTTAGTTAAAAATGTGTTTATAATTAGTGATTATATAATTAAAACCAAGAATTTTTTGTAGCCAATAATTGCCCCATTCAACTAAGAAATTTAGGTCATAGCCATTCAAACATATATAAATTTTTTTTGACAAACATTCATTGTGACTAAATTGTAAGTAAATAGAGACAACAATACAAGTGTCACTAATTGTTTGAACTATTATTGACGAAAACTAATGTCACAATTGAATACAAAAAATTATAGTTAAAGTATACCATGATTAACTACAAATTATGCTTTGTTTCTACTCTATCAATATATTTTTTTGCGACAAAGTTTATCATATAAAAAATTTAATAAATTTTAGGACAAAAAAAGATTCGTCACTAATGTGTCAATATATTTTGTGCAACAAAAGTTTTTTGTATCCAAAAAGTAGCTAATTTTAGGACAAAAATGATTCGTCACTAATGCATCAATATATTTTTGCAACAAAAAAATTTCGTATTCAAAATTTAATTGATTTTAGGACAAAAATGATTTGTCACTAATGTATAAATATATATTTTTGTTGACAAAAAATTTTCGTATCCAAAATTTAATTAATTTTTAGGATAAAAATGATGCATCACTAATGCATCAAGATATTTTTGTGACAAAAGTTTTTCGTATTCAAAATTTAACATATTTTAGGACAAAAATGGTTTATCACTAATGTATCAATGTATGTTTTTGTGACAAAAAAGTTTTGTATCCAAAATTTAACAAATTTTAGGACAAAAAATAATTTGTCACTATTGAATCAGTATATTTTTGAGACAAAAGATTTTCGTATTCAAAATTTTACACATTTTAGGACAAAAATGATTTGTCACTAATGTATCAATATATTTTTTTGTGACAAAAGGTTTTTGTATCTAAAATTTAATTATATTTTGGACAAAAAATGGTTCGTCGCTAATTGGAAACATCATTCATGACAAAATAATGTGTCAATGACAACCCTAAATTCGTGGCTAATAGTATTCAATATTTGGCACCAATCCTTTTTTTTGTGGGAAACTTTAAAAGACGAAACTTTGCAACGATTTTCTACATTTCGTCACTAAAAGTATGTGTTTCATGTATTTAAGCACGAAATGTAATTTTTGTCACTGAAAGTGAATAATTAGTTACAAATTTCATGTCGTAGCTAATAATTTCGTAGCTATATATCACTTTTGTTGTAGTGTTTTGACTAACCCTTATGATACACTCTAATGTTATAATGCTAGCTAACATATTTAGTACATTTTGTACTAACACATACTTTACCTACATTCTAATCAAATGTAGGGTTTGGAGATTGAGTTCCATTCTTGGAGATGGGTTTCTAAGGAACAAATGAGTTGAAGATTTTGGTGACTCCTCATAGCTTCGAGGACAAAACCCACCATTTCCTTTATGTCTTTTATTTTCATGTTGATACTATTGTATGGGCTATGTCCCAAGTGTTTTATTCTAAAGTTGTATTAGATGGTTGCAGACAAAAGAGTATTAAAAGACTTCCGCTTTCTTTTATGTAAAGACTTTGATTGTATGGATAAAAGTTTTTAACTTTATGTACTTTTCCTATTATCTTATCTTATGATATTCTAAGGGATTGTATAAGACCCTTGGGGGTCAAGTACGCCATGTTACACCTAGGGTGTACCCTTGGGTAGTCAAAGGAAGGCTTTAGAACATGGTTTGAGTAGTTGGTCAGATATGAATACAAATTTTCACCCTCCTATTGATGGTTTGTCCGAGTGGATGATTTAAGTGTTGGAGGATATGCTCCGAGCTTGTGTGATTGATTTTGGTCCTAGATGGGATCATAATTTTTCCCTTGGAAGAATTTTCCTACAACAATAGTTATCACTTTAGTATTCAGATTGCCCCTTTCAAGGCGTTGTATGACAGATGGTGTAGATCTCACATTAATTGATTTGATTCGGCTTAGATAAAATCTTTAGATACAAACTTTATTAGATATTCTATGAAGTAGGTCTTTATGATTCAGGTAGAGTTTTAACAACCTAGAGTTGACAAAAGAGTTATGCATATTGGAGAGTTTGAGCCCTTGTGTTTATGGACGGAAATAATGTTTGGATCTGAGTTTCACCCATGAAGGGTGTGACGAGGTTCGGAAAGAAGATAAGCTTAACCCTAGATTCATTGGCCCTTTTGAGATTTTTGGCCGAGTGGGAGAGGTTGCCTATAAGTTGGCCTTGCCACAAAGCATGTTAGTTGTACATTCTATTATTCATGTCTCGATGCTTCGGAAGTACATGTCGGATGAGTGCCATGTGTTTTTACTTGACTCTGTAGTAGTTGGTCCAGATTCGTTCTCTGAGGAGGAGCTTATAGCCATCTTGGATGGCATGTGTGAAGGCTTAGGACCAAAAAGATTTCTTTAGTGAAGGTGTAGTGGAAGCACCATTTAGTTGGTTAGCCGAATTTGGAGACTTAGTCGGATACGTCTTCCAGATATCCTCTACTTTTCGAGACATCATGTACTTTCTTTTACTTTATATTCAAGGACGGACATGGTTTTTATTGGTGGATAATTTAATGACCTGGTAGATCAATTTTGAATTTTTTTTCATAAGATTACACCTCCTAATATTTACCCCGAGGCATTTTTGAAAAAAGTTTCTAAATTGGTTTCAAATTATGAGTTAAAAAGTTTTGACTTATGTATGTTTTTGAATTTGAAAGGCTAAAGTTGTTAAGAAGTGGTTGTGGGTGTCTTTTGGAGTTTTTCGTGACTGAATGGAATTCTAATGATTCCATCAGACCTGGAATGTGAGAATTGATCTAATAGAGTTGCCAGTTTTAGAGTTGAAGTATTTTTAAGGAATTGAGGTTCTAAGTTTGAAATTGTTGAGATTTTAGTATTTATGTTGACTTTAGTCAACATTTAGGGTTCAAATGCTCGGATTAGAATTCCTATAGTTTTTTTTATTCGAGGCATGATTTTATGCCTGGCTGAAGTCTAGGTTGAATTTTCAGAAGTCCCAAGCTTGATTTAGCCCTTTTAGGTGTTATGTTTATTTCTTATGAGTCTCATGAGTTTTTTTTGTCAAGTAGACCTTAAATTCGTGTTTCGATGATTTCATTGACTCCAGAACATCGAGTATAGTGAATTTGCATATATCATTTGTGCGTCCGGTGTTACGAAATAATCATGAGGGTCTATTGGTGTTTTGAGTGTTGGCTGATTTTTGGGAGCCTGGAGTCAATAGTTCCACGCGATCGCAATAGAGTGTTCACTTTCATGAATCTCACAATTGTGAGACCTTGATTACGAAATCAAAGGAGGTAAGATCCCAGTTCTTTAGGATCACAAAGGTCTTGTTAGTGATCGCAACCTTCGTGAAAGCGAAGGCTGAGATTTTTCCGATGCTTTTACGTCATCTGAGACCCTTTTTGCTCACCATTTTCGAGGATCTACTCATTTTCCTTATTTTGAGCTCTAGAGAATCGTGTGAGGTGATTTTGAAGAGATTTCTTGTGCTAAATCATTTGAATAACTTTTGTAACCCTAAGACTTCAATTCCCTTTGGTTATTTATGAATTTTAACATCAAAATTTGGGATTGCAAGGTTTTTCAAGAACTTGAGTTCTAAACTAAAATGGTGATTGTAAACTTCTTTTCAGTCCTTTTTGAAATGGTTTTAATCAATGAGTTCCAATTGCCTTGGGTAGAAAAGTAGAAGTACAATTTTTTGGATTCAAACCTCATTTTTGGAAATGGGTTTTTGAGTTGATTGACCCATTTTTCAAAGTGTATAAAATTTGCATTGTCATTTTCGGAATCTTATTGTGATTACTTGATTGAATTTTATTGGGTGTGGCTTTGGACATTGTTCAGACAGGGAGGACTCAAGTGTATGATTGACTTTTTGATTGAATTGAGGAAAGTGATCTCATAAACCTTGTAAAATTAGTAGAATCATGTATTATCATTCATTGTATGTGTTGGGAGAAATGAGAATGAGTTGATGAGTTCATTATTCCACTTGTTTATTCTTAATGAATAAAAAGGGGATTAATCAAAAGGGAAATGAGTTTGATTGTAATGTTTGGTGAATTGCCTTGTTATGGACCCTATTGTGTTGATTGATAAAATGATTTGATGGCATTATTGTTGAATTGAATTGCTTGAGTTGTTATCTCTTCCTTATGGTGTGAAATTTCTTATTTGCATTAATTGTTGTGCACCGTGATGAGATTTGTGATGAATATACATGTCACGACCCAAAGGTATACCCTAGATGTGACATGGCGTACTTGACCCCGAAGGGGTCTCATACAAGCCTTTAGCATATCATAACATAAGATTATAGGAAAGTACGGAAATTTTAAAAACTTTAACCATATAATCGAAGTCTTTTATAAACGCAAGGGGAAGTCTTTACTACACTTTGTCTCAACCCATCTAATACAACTTTGAATAAAAGTCCTAGGACATAGCCCATACAATAATTTCAAAAAATGAAATAAAAGACATAAAGGAAATAGTGGTTTTGTCCTCGAAGATATGAGGACTCACCAAATCTTCAACTCCTTTGCTCCTTAGAAACCTAGCCTCAAGATTGGAACTCAAATCTTCGAACCCTACATTTGATGAAAATGTAGGCAAAGTATGCGTTAGTGCAAAATGTACTAAATATGTTAGCTAACATAACATCATAAGAGCATAAGATAAGGGTTAGTCAACATAAGAAATAATCCAATACTTCATGAAACATCAACTATAGGCACAAGAGACAATATCGTAATAATAAGCAAAGTCTCCACTATAAGCACCATATAAGCATTATTCAACTCCTACTCATATACATCATAATAAGACCACTCTCAAGTAACCTCAAAGCATACTTGTCCAATGCATGAATAGCATCCCATAATACTATCCAAGCTAAGTATCCCTTTTTGGTCATCATAATCATAATTTATATGCATAGTGAAGACCTAGGCTTTCATACAATAAGAGCACTATACTTCTAATAACCTTGAAGCATACTTGTGCAATGCATGAATAGCATCCCATAATACCACTCACATTAAGCATAACCTTGTAGTCATCATATGCATACCTACCATTCATTTGGTCTCATTCTTAGCTTACTTCATATAGACAAGGGAACTATCATCTCTAGTCAATTATGTCATGGCAGGCAACTATAGAAACAACCCAAGCTAAACATACTTCATAAAAAACAACACCTCTTCGGTAACCTTAAGTCATACTTGTGCAATGTATGAATGAAATCCCATAATGCCATTCATACTAACTAATTCTTTAGGTCATCCTACTCAAGTTCTTTAATTAGGGACTAGTCCCTTTTTGAAAGAATTGGAAGGCTAGGAAGTACTTTGCTATGCCTATCTTAGTTCCTCATTTTTTTGAACCCTAGGATATACTACAATAAGTATATCTTAGTTCATCAAGCTTGAACCCTAGGAGATGCTTCTTCAAGCATAATCTTAGTTTATTGAGTTTGAATCCTAGGAGATGCTTCTTGAAGCATAATCTTAGTTCATTAAGTTGTGTTGGACTCTAGGAAATTCTCCCTTAAGCATAATCTTAGTCCATTAGGTTTGAACTCTAGGAGATGCTACATTAAGTATAATCTGAAGTGATTACTAATCTTGTTGTAGTCTAGATATATCCTTAATCGACATGATAACATGTGAAATATCACGTGATCCCTCCCGGTGTTACCCACACCGTCAAGGGTTGGTCCACTTGCCTAAGGTAGAACCGGTTTTCTATCTTAGTTTTATCCACTAGCTAACTTTCCTACGGGGCATGTAGTTATGAGATAAAAAGATTGCTACTAGAAACCCCAAACTCAACTAGGTGAAGGTTTTCATCTCATGAGACATACTTTGGGAAATCCGAACTCTACTAGGTGAGAGTTCCCATTTTGGAAGCCCAAACTCAACTAGGTGGGAACCTCCATCTCATTTCAATATCCACTCGATGCTAGGCCTAAATCCCACAAGATAACTATTAAGTCTCTTTTTTGACTCAAGTTTCATAGAAAGATGTCCTTGACAACCAATCTATGTTAATTCATTAAATAACCTCTTTAGACCATGTGTGAGCAACTAATACCATCCATGACCCAGGTATGAAGGCTCTATAGCCTTAGGTTCAATTAGGTGAGAAAAGCGCTTCAACCCTAGAACCATTACTATGTGAGAACCCCGATAATGTTAGGTTCATATTCATGCCTAATATCATATCTAGAGTTCTACATTAGACATGGATATTATCATGACTCAAGTGATTCTATCAATTCCTACCATCTATTATTCATAAAGTGAATTAGGAAGGTAAAGATCTTTCATAACAATTCTATTCATTAGCTTTCTATTCACATGTAGATTTTACTCTCAAAGCCTTAGCATCTATAGTTAATCAGATTATCTTTACTCTCAAGGACCTAGTGATAAACATTCATGAATACAAGCCCTACTCTCAAAGATTTACTTCTACAATCATCATAAATACCTAGATTTCAATGCATTCTGACCACATTCTTTATTATCAAGTGATTCTAGTCACAACTCATCATAAATGTTCAACTACAAGCTTTACAAATTATAATCCATAATAGATACTAAAATATGGTTCAATTAATGTCTATATGTTACTAATCTTGAACAATTACTATACATGACATTAATTTTAGAAGATCACCATATATCCTTAATTTAACCTCTCATGGCATAAACCCACATAATATCAATTATTCTAATTAGACTAGGGTTAACCATGGAAATGACATAAATTCATCATAATATCATAATTTAAATCATAATTAAGTATTATCCACTTGATTGGAATCATACTTCATCACTACCCACAATGTAGGAAGAAACCCAAACTAGAATTGGGTTTTGTCTTCACAATTGGGGGAAATCTAGGGGGGCTCTATAGGTGGAAGAACCCATAGATGAATAATCTAACATACCTGATTCAATGCCCTCACCAAGCTTGCATCAATGGAAGAATTCTACCCTAACTTCCTTCTCTTCTTCTTCTTTACTTCTAGAGAGAGAATTTCTTGGATGGAATTGGGTTTGTTTTGGGGTCTTGAAATTATGTCTAGGATCAATGTATGTAGGGGTATATTAGGTTTATATAGGTGTTCTAATAACTAATTAACTGACCCCACTTAACCACTAACTAATAATGAATTAACCCCTAAGTCCCAACGTAAAACAATTACACTTAAAATCTGCCCCCACCCACGAAGCACACCCACAGATCGTACTGGTCATACGTGGGTGATGGTATGTGGCTCAAAATGCAGGGGGAAGCAAGGCCTTGACCCACGATCCCTTCCCATGCGGCGTGGGTCCATCTATTGGCGGTAAATGCCCTTCGTAGGAGGCTACTTTTTGACAGCTTTTGGGCTGTTTTTAGGGTCCTCCTCATGGACCCTTTGGTTGGTCTTTGGGGAGTCGTACCTTGACATTTTAACCCCTAAACCCCTAATTCTAAGTATGGGAAATCATTTTATGATTCTATCCCTCATATCAAACCGTAAAACCCTAACACAATGCTCTAGAACTCTCTAGTTTATCTTACTAGTTTCCGAGGTATTACAATACCAAAAGGAAATGGTTTTGGAAAGTGATATGATATAAAGACGAAAGGAAATGGTTCTAGCTAGTGATATAATTTAAAGACAAAGGGAAATAGTTCTAACTAGTGATATAATATAAAGCCGAATGGAAATAGTTTTGGATAGTGATATATTCCGAGGGGAAATGATTCTAGCAAGTGATATGATATAAAGTCGAAGGTAAATTATTCTGGACAGTGATGTGATGTAAAGCTGAAGGGAAATGGTTACCACTAGTGATATTGTGCCAAAGAGAAATGGTTCTTGCAAGTGATCGACTCTTGTGATTTAATGCATTTTGATGCTTATGATTAATCTACTTGATACTTGTGATTGATCCACTTAATAATTGTTATTGACATACTTGATACTTGTTGGTTGTTCAATTGTGCATATTAGACTGTGATTGTTAAGCCTTGTGAACTCTGTATTGTGAAACTATTAGATTGGCTTCTTTCTATGCAGGTTGTAATTTTGAGGAGGTTCGATTGGGATGAAAAATGTACTTGTGTTCTAGCTAGTTTTACTTTTCTGTTTGGTTTATTATTGTGTAACGTGTTGGTTGGTACTCACTCCTTTTTACAGTTGTGTAGGTTCCGAACCCAGATCTGTGTGATTGTTCTTTCTCTTGTTACATCTGAGGCTTTTTGAGGGTACGTTTAGAGGTAGTTGCTTGTAATCCAGGTGGACTCTCTTGTTCCTTATTTTATGCTTTGTTATTTTTGAGAAACGATGACATTGAGATTTGTAATTATCTTTCAATTTCACACTTTATACATTAGTGGCTTGTACATGTGACAACTAGGTTTTGGGTTTTATGTTTTAGAATGAATAAATTATTTACTTTTATAATATTATTGTTTAGGTTGAGGCTGACTCGTCTTATTGGGGATATACAAGTGTCATAACGTCTATTTTTGAGTTGTGACAAATGGTATCAGAGCTGAGGTTCATATGTATTATGTGTGTACAAGTCATTTCTAAGTAGAGTCTCGAGAATCGCTATGTAGACATTTGTGCTTATCTTCGAGAGGCGACAAAAACTACTAGAAAACTTCATTTTTTCATCATTTCTTATTATCTATCGGTACTTTTGCTAGTGTTGAGTTGCCGCATGTTATTTTAGCAGATGCTGAGACCAGAGCTTCTGTTTCTAGTAGTAGAAGGGAGACCGTCCCCGAGGTAGTTGCTGCGACCCTAGCCAGGGATAGAGGTAGGGCCCGAGGTAGAGGTCGTATTCATGGAGTAGCACCGACAAAAGGTCATTCTTCTGAAGTTGCCCCAGCTAGATTGGGAACTCATGAGCCATAAGTTGAGGTTGTTGAGGACCGAGTTCCTCTTGAGGTTACAACTCCTTTGTTTAAAGATACTTTGTTTTGGATATAGGGTGTGTTGGAGAAATTTTCTAAAGGTGGAACGACAGGTAAACCACACGGTTCTCAGAAAAGGGTAGGCCCTGATGATCCTTAATTAGGAAGGTCGGCCACTAGTGGTTCGTGCACTGGCAATTGGTGCAGAGATTACTCATAAGATTATTCTGAAAGAGGATGATGAGTAGTGTTATGAAAGGTTTTAAAATATGAATCCACCCTAGTTTAAGGGTGGTAAGAGCGAGGACATGGTGCTTGTTTAGTTGCACCCCAACATTGTTGACTTACGAGGGAGTGGTGGAGGACTTATGTGAGGACTAGACCAGTTGGATTTCCTCCACCAGAGTGGGATATGTTCTCTAATGCTTTCCATGATCGCTTTATCCTTTGGAACATGAGAGGGAGAGACAACCGAGGTTTAAGGACATGAGACATGGCAGTTTATCTGTCATGACCCGAGCATACACCCTAGATGTGGATGGCACTTGAGAACCATTACCGGTCCCCAAGCGAATCCTCATCCTAGATGGCTACAAGTGGAAGAATAACTCAACCATACATAGGCTTAAAACCAAATTCAATTCATAGTACTCCAATATTGGACTTTAAGAACGTCTGAACAATATTTAAAAGAAAATAAATACAAAAAACTCTTCGACTCTATCTATCTATTAAGCTTTTAATATTACAAAAAGATATCGGCCCAAGACTAATGACATCTCAAAACTACTAACTGTAAGGTAAAGGCAAAGTCCTCCGAAATATAAGAAGGCTCACCAAAGCTGACTGGAATATCACATGACCTCAACGAAATGCCTGTAGATGATCCTGAATACCTGTATCTACATTACGAAATGATGCAGGCCAAATGGCTCAGTACATGGAATGTACGAGCATGTACGGGGAATTTTAAAGCATAAACATAAGCTTGAACTGGTTAAAAAGAAAACATACTTACCCCTTCTCAACTCACTCAGCTAAACTCAACTAAAGAATAAGATACTGAACTCAAAGATACTCAACTCAACTCAAAGGTACTTAACTCAAGATACTCCATGATAAAGCAACAATAAAAGATGCAATATATGGAAAACTTTTAATACAGTAGATAATAACTCAATGGTATTGAAGAATACAATAATAACTCAGTTTGTATATAAAAATACAATATAACTTGGTGGGAGATTCTCTACCCGACAATCATCACTATGAGCTATGTGATGATACAACATCTAGCCCACATTGCCAGAACCATCCTATACTTTCATGGGGTGTAGAACCTACTACTAAGTGGATCCACTAGTCTATTCTAAAAATCATTAAGGAATGATCTAAAAAGTATGACCCTTTCTACCCACATTGGCTACATGGTTTATGGGGTCTGTGAGTTTTACGAACTCTCCCCCATATAGGTGCTCAATATTACTCCCAAAATATACTAGCTCATATGTTTAAAAACATTACTCTTTCTGTGTTTTGAGATTATTACTCAAAAATATTTCTCTTAAAAGAAATGATACTCAAACTGCTCAAATCTCTTTGGGAAATCCCAATTTCCTCTCATCTTAAATGTAAAAATATTTACTCTTGGGAATACTTAGTTTGCATATATAATTTTAAAGAACATGAACTCAGCTCTACTCTTCCTCAACTCAGTGCTCAAGTTTTTAAAACAATTTTTAAAAAGACTTCTTAAAATAAGGTTCGTGCCGAATTATGGACGTGAATGACTCAATTCAAGGTGTTCAATAACCATCCATGAACTTAATACTTGGAACTCTACAACTCCAAAACTAAAGAAGTCAATGATACTACTCATCTCTAGAATGCTCGACCCGGAGGGTGTATGAGGAATTATGGGCATGAACTACTCAACTCAAGGACTCAATGATACCTTTCATCTCAAAACTGCTCGACTCATAGGGTTCATATAGAATTATGGGCATGAACTACTCAACTCAAGGAATCAATTATACCTCTCATCTCAAGACTGCTTGACTCATAGGGTTCTTGGGGAATTATGGGCATGAACTACTCAACTGAAGGACCCTCATGGGTAACATGTAGTAGCCCCATGATTAGGAATATAATCCCAAAATGATTAGGAACTCAATACTCAAGACTTAGAACTTGAAGACACTAAGCCTCTCAACGATACTCAACTGAAGGAGTTCATGCGGAATTTATGGGCTTGAACGACTTGACTTAAGGGTCTAAATAATAATATGGAACTCATGTATATGACTTTTCTAAATCTCATACTTATTTCCTCAAAACTCAGTTTAAAATTCAAGTGTTGGGTTTGAAAAACTTCTCAAGATTTATAACTCAAAATAGGGTTCATGCTGAATTATAGACATGAAAAAACAACTCAAGGATCTCAATAAAAATATAGAAACTCAATAATTAGGAATAGAATTTTTAAAAGAACCATGAACTCAAGAACTCGAATCAACTTATCACAAGAATACTCAAATCTAGGGGTAGAATCCTAGATTTTTCTTTTACTGATTTGAAAGAAAATGTAGGGCGTGAGGACGAACTAGTCCAACACTATAATAATCATACATACCTAGAAGAACAAGGTTACTGAAGAATCTTGAAGAAGAACTTCATTAGAAGCCTTGGAACCCTAGCTTGAAGGTAAACGAACATGAAAACTTTTCTTTAGATTCTTGAATTAGTTTCTTGAAATCTCTATGGCCAATAATTATGATTTTCATTATTGATCCATAATTGTATGGAGGAATTTGAGTTGAAAAGAATGGAATTCTTGGAGAAAGACTTACCTTGTAGAAGAATCTTGAAAAAAATTGAAAGAATCTTGAATGAAGTTTTCTACTTTTATATTTCCTTAGGGTTTTTCCCTAGGGTTTGAGAGAGAAGAAAATCATGGATTAAAATATGAAAATATGATTGTTTTGAGCCTTTTATTAGTCAAGAAATTTGTTTAGGGTATTCTTGGAGGTAAAAAGACAAAAATGACCCTTTTTAATGTTTTCCCGTCGTCTAATTCGTAACAACATTGTATCGGGTTACTAGAATTGTCATAACTTTTTACTAAGAAATTAGATTGACGCAAACTTTGTGGAGTGGGAAAGTAGATTTAAATACCTTTAATTTGATAGGTTATGGGCCACATAACTCTTTATATTCTTTGAGATATGATTGTTTGAAGTTGACCCAAGTAGAATCTTACATAAAAACTTAATCAATAAGGAAACTTCATGGACATTTATCAAAAACTCATCAAGAAATTAAATTGCTCAATATATATGGATATATTCGTAAAAGAAACACATGATTGGTGCGTGGGTGAACACACCCAACACTATGGAAGTTTACATACCTCAAAGAATAGTGTTCTTGGCGAAATCTTGAATTTCGTGAACGAACGCTTGAAACTTTGAAGTTTTTCTCCTCTTGAATCATCTCTCTAAAAACCTAAATGCTTTTAGGAATGAATGAAATTGATTATAATCAGTTTAGACCCTTAATAGGGTGAAATTTGCATTTAGAATAAGTGGAGGTAAGGAAAAGACTAAAATACCCCTCTTATTTTTGGGTAACTTTCCTTAAATGGACTACCTTACTTCAAAAGGGAATATCTCCCCCATACGAGCTCAAAAATTAGCAAACTCGGTGGCGTTGGAAAGAGGACTGAGAGATCTTTCATTTGATATCTTGTAGGTCTCTTAACTCATCCTGTACAAAAAGCTTTGGCCGTTTGAAGTGGACCCAAAACATAAAAGAACTAAGGAATGACTTGAATGAATTCTCTTTAATTATTTTTGGAACTCAAGGTGCTATATCTAATGACCTGACCTTAATACATAAGAAATATTAAATTCCTTGGTAAAAACATACTCACTACGAAGGATGGTTCAAGTCTTAGCGCAAAATTTTTCCAGGGTGTTACATTATCTCTGACTGAGTATGAGGCTTGTTTAGTGAGCTTTCTTGGCATGCTATGACTATTGTTCCGAATAAGGTAGAGAGAGTCCACATGTTTGTGAGAGGCTTTACAATATCCACAAGATCTTATGTGTTCCAAGCATCCTGAAAGGGAGTTCCTTCCATTCCATTGTGATTACCACCAAGGAAGAAAAAATGATGGTTAGTAAATAGTTTGGGGATTCCAAGAGGGACTGTTCTTCTGGTCATAGAGGTAATAACTCTTTTCAGCGTCGTAGGAATGTCCATGCATCCATGGCAATAATGAAGAGTGGGCAGACATCCCGAGAATCCTATATTTCTGGCCTAGGTGACCATAGTAACTCATGTGGTCCGTCACAGAAGTTATATATGACAAGGTCTTCTTATGCTTTTGGGGATCCAAGTCATATGATTTAGTAGTGTCTTTTGCAGACTCACTTAGCACCCCAACCTACTTATTCACCTACTCTAGCTAGAGATTTAGCACCTCTCGCCATGGGTCAAGATAGAGATTAGTGTGGTAGAGGTGGCAGGGCTTTTGGTAGGGCTACTACAACTCAGCATGGCGGAGGTCGGGGTATTACACAGAATGGTGGTGGTCGAAAGGAAAAGTTTTATACTTTTCCTATGACTCCCAAGGTTGAGACTTCTGATACAATAATTAAAAGTATAGCCCTAGTTTTCCATCGACCTACCTTTATATTGTTTGATCCAAATTCTACTTTCTTATATGTGTCTACTTATTTTGCTTCTCAATTTGATATTATGCCTGATAACATACTTATGCCTCTTCATGTTTCTACACTAGTGGGTCAGTCCTTAGTGGTGGATTGAGTGTATGGATCCTGTCTTGTTTCTTTAGTTGGGTATGATACATGGGTAGACTTGATCACTTTGGGGATGACATACTTTGATATTATTTTAGGAACGGATTGACTCTCTCTACTCCATGATATTCTTAATTGTTATTCTAAAAATATGACCTTAGCGATGTTGGGTGTTGCAAGAGTTGAGTGGATGAGTGCTAGTGGTTCTTACCATAGCAAAGTTATCTCTTTTATTCGGGTTAAGAGATTCGTTGATGGAGGGTGTTTGTCCTATTTGTCCTTAATTAGGATAATAGTATTGAGCCACCTCACATGAAATTTGTATCTACGGTTTAGGAGTTTTTGGATGTGTTTCCTACAGACCTTCCAAGTGTTCCTCCGGATAGGGACATTGATTTTGCTATCAACTTGGAGCCGGGTACAAAGTCCATCTCTATGTCTCTTTATCATATGGCTCCAAAAGAGTTGAAGAAACTAAAGGATCAATTTCAAGACTTGGTGAGACAAGGGTTCATTTTCCCTAATATGTCTCCGTGGGATGCTCTTGTTCTGTTTGTGAGGAAAAAAGATGGAACACTAAGGATGTGTATTGACTAACGACAATTTACAAAGTGAGAAGAAAGAAAAATTATCTTTTTCCCCGTATTAATGACTTATTTCATCAACTTCGAGGAGTCTCTTTGTTTTGTAAGATTAATTTCAGGATTTTGCTATCATCAGTTGACGATTAAGGCATAAGATATCCATAAGACAACTTTAAGGACTCAATATCGGCACTATGAGTATATTATGTTGTCTTTCGGTTTGACTAGTGCCCCTCTAGTGTTCATGGAGTTGATGAATGGGGTATTCAAATCGTGTTCAGAACTTGAGGATTGTGCTCCAGAGATTGAGGGAATAGAAATTTTATGCCAAGTTCTTGAAGTGCGAGTTTTGACTTGATTCCCTTGCATTATCGAGGCACGTGGTGTCTAAGGAGGGTATGCGGGTGGACCCAACAAAGATTGAGGTAGTTAGAGGTTTGACCAGTCCCACTTAAGTTATAGAGATTCAAAGTCTTGTTGGACTTGCAAGCTATTACAGGTGATTAGCTTAAAGCTTCCCCACTATTGCATCTCATTTGAACAAATTTTGTCAATAGATTGGTAGCTTCTAATGGTCTGATAAGTGTCAGGAGAACTAGGGATTTTCAGATAAGCTGACCAAGTGATGAGTCCAAGATTTCGACTCATTTTGGGATTTGTTTTGATAGTTTAGGTGTCCTCAAATGCCTAATCTATGATCTAAACTAATGTTAAACTATTGATTTGCAGCTATGAAGGCTAACGACCTTGGCAAGGATACTACTAGGCAAAAGGAACAAACAAGCTCAAGAAGTGAAGAAACGTTATCCTTTATCGCCGAGTCGGTTCCTCTCCAGGGCTGAACCGACTCCGCGACAACAACCTTGATCACCTAAAGTTACAAGACCCTGAACACAAATGGGCAATACAAACTAGCGATGGATTGGATCAATGGGAGGATCGCCGACTAGGTTGGAGAGGCGTGACTCACTTCGCCCATTGGCCCCTAAGGACAAAAACTGGGCAACTATAAATTGAAATTTTATATTGAGAGTGGGGAGTTCTGATTACCCAAGTTTGAGAGTTTGAGTTTTCTCTGAGTTTTTGAGTTTCCATTGTAGACTTTGAAGCTTAAATTTGAGGATTTTCAAGTGGGTTTTTTAACTAATTCATTTTGAAGCATTGTAGAGACTTGGAAACTTTTACCCATCTCATGACTAATATAGTTGGTAATTGTTTCTAACTTGTTATGATGTGTAGCTAAAACCCCAATTATTGGGGTGTTATCATATGATTAGTGGCTTAATTAGCTTATGGGTATTATTATTTTTCAGATTTAAATGCTTAATTGGACTGGGTTTAATATATACTTGTGTATTAATCTATGAAATGTAGTTGCAAATGCAATTCTAACTTAGAGTTCTGGGCTTGCTTGAGAAAGAGGTTTTAGAAGCAAGGTTTTCGGTTAAGGATTGTAGTTATTGGGTTGATGTGGGTTTAGCTCGAGAGAGTGAATCCCAAAACTCAATTCTACCTATCTAGCTTGAGAGAGTAGATAAAATAAGGTTTTGGGCTGTTAATATTGTTAAGCTTGTTGAGGTTGGAGAGAACTCACTTGAATATAGTTGTTCGAGAGAAAGCTATTGTACTTATAGTCTAGCCTACCTACTGAGATTTAGCCATTGTTAGTGAATTTAAATTACCCATATAGCGAAATTAGCCTATAACCAGTCACATCCCGAGAATTCCTCTCTATATTGTTCATTCTCCTATTTCTGTTTATTTGAGTTGTTAATTGACAAACCAATTCTCTCTTCTGACATTTAATGTCACCCATTTCAATTGGACTAAATATTTACGATAATTTCTATTCCTACCACCGATTAGATCACATTTGTAACTTCGTAACTTAATTCAAACTTTTACCGCTCCCTGTTGGTTCGACACCAACTCTTTGTTTGGTTTTATACTAGATTATGATCGGCTACACCTAGTATTCAATGAGGTGTAGTTGAGCGTTTATAAAAAAATGGTGCCGCTGCCGGGGAGTGGTGTTTAGAACTCTATTATTGAAGTTTAAATTGTGATCTTCCTGTGTTGTAGTTGAATCGAGCGTTAATGGGAGTAATGGTGGCCATTGGCCACCATAATGATATTGGAAATATGAATTATGTTAATGACCCGATTAGATTGGGTGGTGTTGGTGCCATACCTCTACCCCCAGTTGAGGGGAATGCTGCCTTTCAAGTCACTAGCGCCATGCTACAACTCTTGCAATTGAAAGCATTGTATGTAGGGCTAGCACATGAGGATCCCTATAAGCACATTTGGAATTTTGTCGAGTATGTAGCCCTTTCTCATTCAAGAATATCTCTGAAGAATCAGTCTGTGTTCCCGTTCTGTTTGATGGAAGAATCTACCAAGTGGTTAGCTGATCTGACGAGGAATTCCATCACTACTTGGGATGAACTTACGGTGGCTTTTTTCGTAAGTTTCTTTCCCTCATAAAGGATGATGACATTAAGAGATAGTATTGAGGGGTTGAAACGCTTGGAAGGTGAACCAATCCACTAGACATGGATGAGATTTCAGAAGTTGGTACTTCAATGTCCGACTCACGGACTTCCAAACAACATGCTATTACAATATTTCTATAGGAGTCTTGACTTGGTGAACAAAGGTGTTGTTGAGCAACTTGTTCCAGTGTTACGACCCAGGGGTATACCATAGATGTAACACGGTGTACTTGACCCCGAATGAGTCTCATACAAGTCCATAGCATATCATGAAGATAAGATAATAGAAAATATGGAAAATTTAAAACTTTTTACAATCAAAGTCATTTTCATAAAAACAAGCGGAAGTATTTCTATATTTTTTCTCAAACCTTCTAATACAAATTTAGAATAAACTCTTGGGACATAACCCATACAATAGTCTTAAGTAAATGAAATAAAGACATAAAGGAAATGGTGGGTGTTGTCCTCGAAGCTATGAAGAGTCACTGATTGAATAACGCTATAAAAGACCCTTCATCCAATTCTAAGCGTCAACAATCATTAATCAGTATATAACCCAACTAAATGAGTTGGGCTCTAATCCCATAGGGAGCAGTACGTGTTTAAGATTCAATAGGAAAGTGTGAACATGGTCAAATCAGTCATATGAATAGACATTATCAAATAAAAACATAATTCAAATTAGGGGTGACACGAATGTCAAAAAAAGGGATTTTGGTTTGAAATCATCAACTACTACTACAACAAAAAATCACACGAAATACAATCATGAGACGGGCTCTTGGGATGTGATTCGCTTATTGGCTAATATAGAAAAGTGTGTAATTGCAACTGTTAGGAAATAACTGAATATTAGTGAGTAAGATAGACTGTAGAGGAGATACACTTTTCTCTAACAATTTACACCGAATCAAGTCAATTTCTCTCGAACATCGACAAGCATGCAAAATAAGAACAACCTACACTTTAGTCCATTCACTCTCTCGAGCTGAATATGTGGAAAAGGGTTTAGGGTTCACTATCTCGAGCTGAACCTATGTCAACCCAATACCCATAGACCATCAATCAATAATCTTTGTTTTCAAACCTCTTGCTCGATCAAGCCAAAAATACAAAGGTCGAACTACATTTGCAACTACAATTCTTAAATTAAACCACAATTAATGATTGACCTCACTTCTAAATAGCATTTAAACTAACAATTAGCAATACCCATAATCTAAATCAGCCCATAATTACATAATCACCGCCCAAGAATTGGGGTTTTAGCTAGTCATCATAAAAAGATAAAAATCGTTACCAAATTGAGTTTCCATCAACTGGGTAAGATTAATTTCATCCTTACAATGCTCCAAGTTGAAGAATATCAAAGACCCACTTCCAATTTCTCAAAAGTCAAAAAACATAAATTCTTCAAAGCTTAGGAAAAACTAGAGAAAACTTGTCTAATTACTCAGAGTTCAAACTGAAAAATTATAATAATTCCTAATTCGATAATTGATAAAATTCTAAATGTTCAAAAATGTATTTATAGTCAACAAAAATATGCTGCAAAGAGCTATTCGGCGCAGTAAGTCGGGCTCTCCGATCAGCTAGGCAATCTACCCTTTGACCAATTTCATAGCCTTTCTTTGTTGGCCTTCAATATCCTCAATGACTGTACCTTTGGGCGATCTAACACTGCATCGCGGAACCACTCGGCAATCCACCGACTTCTCCTTTCTCTCGCTGACTTGATTTTCTCCATCAGGGCTTGGCACACTGGAAATTTAGGCGGTCAAGAAGCCCTTCGGCGACTCACCAAGTAGACTTGGAGATCAGTAGGCTTTCTTTTCTTCACTCTTTCAGCTTACTTCGTTCCCTTTTGCAAATTAGTGTCCTTGAATTGTTCCTCAATCCATATACTTGGAAATCAAGGGTTTTGCATCAGTTATTTGCACAAAACAAGCATATGAGGACACTAAATCATTGAAAATAAAGCCCTAAATGAGTCCAAATCTCCGATTCATCAACACCCCCAACATAAACTTTTTCTTGTCCTCAAGTAAAACTAAAGTTCGGCAGTTCAAAAAGGATGTTTCAAACATTGCTACAAAAGATTCAATCATGAATGCACACAAAAAGACTCAACTTACTTATGGAAGGATCAATTGTGCACTCAAAGGTTCAAGTTTTAACTCACCATTACCAAAGATTCTCAAGTTCACAATATTTTCTTCAAATGCAAGTTCAAGCTCAATAAAGGTACTCAAATGCCCTCATACAAAGAATGATTCCATATTTATACACAATTATTCAACAATTTAGAGTTCCGGAATCACATGCAACTCTCTCACTTGCAAAGATAAACACATGCATGACTTCACCCATATGTTTGCCCTTATTTTGCAATCAACACTCACTTCAGCTCACTCAAGATAAAAAAAGTCTTTTCAAGGCTTGTAACGAGGCTGAGTGTAAAGGTATAATCATTTAGGCTCAGTGGTTTCTATTCCCATGAAATGTGGTATGAACAACACTTTCTTTCCTTTTCTTTATCATTCTCATTCATGCTCAAAATTCACCTCATTATTCATTTTTCATGGACTACCGGACACCTCATTTCTTTTACAGTTTCACAACTTTATTTTTCAACTTTTTCGATCTTTTTCTTTTTCATCTTCTTTTCTCTTTTTTTTTGTATGGAGGGGTTCCGTCTTTTTCACAACCATGAATAAAAGGGTGACTTCTTTGCACTTCTTGATTTACCTTCTTCTTTTACCACACCCCCAACTTAGGCTTTTGGCCTAAGTTGGCTATTCAAACAAACCACACTTCATGAGGATTATGGGTGAATGGATAAAGATAGGGTTACAATTGCATCAAGTTTCTTCCAAGAAAACGTCTAAGGCTCAAAGGGTGATCAAGCAATGTTCACAAACTCACAAGGTTGGCCACAAAAGAGGTATAATGTCAAATTGTTTCACTCTTTAAAATTATTGCCTAAGATCATTTCAAGATCTTGCATCACTTAGTTAACCAGACCAACAGGGCAAATTCTAGGTGTCATCACACAAGGTTCACGGTAAGCTCATCACAGAAGGCATTGGCACCAATATCAAACAAGACTCCACACTTTCACTAGTGTGCATTGTTCATTACAAGAGATTCAATTCGGTAATTGGCTATTCACAACGAGATGCAACTTCATTTGGCCTCATCGTAGCTGCATATTCATTTTTTTTTATATATGCAACTTCATTTGGCCTCATCGTAGCCGCACATTCATTTTTGTTCGATTGAGAGAACTATTTAAGTCATTGGTGTTGATCACGACCAACACTCAAATTTGCATAAGAACAACCACAATTAAATACACAAAAGGTGGCAAAATTTTCAGAAGGGTCAAAAACCATTTAAAATTATCTCAAGGAGCCACAAGCTAAAACATCCACAAAACAGTGCCAAAACGCAAGTTAAACACAAAAACCCAATACATACAAAAATAATAATCACAAGAGGTAGGTGGGGAAATACCTCACCACACCACAAACAAAAAACAATTTGTCCTCAAATGCAATCAAATATTGAAAATCAATAAATAAGACTAAGAGGGAGGTAAAGAAAATCCTATTTATGCAGTCGCTCCATATGTCGAGCATCATTGTCCAATGTAGCATCAGCAGTACCAACTCCACTGAACCTAACCATAGTGGTGTCTCTCAAAGAGGTCTTGCAGCCAGTCTCGAACATTGCATCGTCAAGATCATCATACATACCAGCATCTCGCTCCCCAAGCTGCTCCTCATTTGTCTCCGCCTCTGATGCATCAGCTGCCACATCCATCTGTACATCTCTAGTGGTAGTCTAAGGAATCTCAAAATTAGCTGGAGAATCCTCCATCTCAGCTACCTCAAATAAAGTGATGAAGTTTGTAGACTTTAGATAGTCTACATACTCCCTCAGGTCTGCAACCTCGGCTCTCAAATCCATAACCTCTGAAGTCTCCCATGTCTACTATCACAAGTCTTCAATCTTGCTGGGAGAGTGTCAAAAGATGCTCGTAGAGGTGTTAGTGCAGCTAGGATAACACTCTCGATCATCCATGGTACCACAGTCTCCAATCGAGTTGACCTCACATCCGTTGAATGAGTTAAATGCCCTATCTTCACGATCATTGCCTAAGTAATCCTAGAAGGCTGGGCATTGGCAGACGTACTAGGAGCCTTGGAGGAAGAAGTGGGAGAAGGTGTAACTAAAGGTTCGGGGGCCGCAGTAGGCAAAGGTGCCTCTGCAGGAATCAACTATGCATCAATCTCTGGGGATGTGTCCACCGGAGCCGCTCTTTTCCTGTCTGTCTCCTCCCGAGAGTACTCGGCCTCTATACGCAGGATATCAGTGGAGGATGTAGGAGTGATCTCAAAATATCTCATCTTATCAGAGGAACTCCAGCATGCCGACACAATTTCATAATCAAAACTGGGAAAAGAAGGGACGTCTGGCTTTGCTTTGCCCTCATGGCCATCTCCTACTCTATGATGAGTCCCATGTCAATGCTCTTCCTGGATATGATGGACCTGAGGCACGCCACCTTTGGATGGTGGAGGATGGATTAGTTCTAGGACGACATAATAGAGCTACTGATTAATCCAAACCAATATCGTGTAGTTACATTCAAGTCCTTCTTCTCGATCGAAACTCCAGAGTCAATCCACCTCAGGGTGGTGTCAGAGATGAGGGGAGCTATCCACCCTTTGAGCTCATCCAAAGGTGTGGTGGTAGAGATAGAAAAATTTGGGTAGTAAAAAACTGATCATCTATCAAGTAATTCATTGATGTGATCACGGCTACAATGCACTATTGTCCCGCTTACCATGATGGACCCCACCGGTGTGAAAGTACTAGCCTTCTTCTTGACTTTAGAGACCAAGTCACCATATGCCGAGTATAACTCCCGGACCCATGTAGGGAGGTATGGGCCTCGAGGCTTGGTGAACTACTCAAAGTGATGGTACTGGAGTGTTTCCTCCACCCTTGAATATCTGCCCTCAAGGCCCTCTGTGGACAGCAGCTTCTCTTATAGAATTGTCCTTAGTCCCTCGGCTTTTAATCTGTTGAGTAGCCGAGGAGGAGGAATTTATACTGGTGGCACTGGAGCCACAGTTGGTGCTGGAGCTGGCACTATAACTGCTATAGCTCTCGAAGAGTCATGACGAGACCTAGCAAGGATCTCTTCTCGCATGGACTGCAATGGCTAGACATTATCCGGCTCGGAGAATGTAGCTTGGCAGTCACAAGAGTTTCCCTCGATGTCAGAGTTGTGCCCTGGAACCTCAGTCACAGTCCTCTTACCTTTGTGCTTGCCTCCCTTTCGAGGCTATGTCCTTCCCTTTTTAGGAGGATTGGCTCCCCCTTCATTTATCACTATTCCCCGTGCTCTTTTACGGGGTAGCATGTCGAGATGTTGTTCTTATTTTGTGTTTTGAAATTGTGATTATTTGCCTTAAATGTTAATTTCCTGAGTTTTGTGCGTTAAAATTGTTCATAAATTGTTGGGTTGTGGTTAATTTATGTTGGGTCTAGTTAGGTGAAGTCTGAGTAACCTCCAATTGCTCTAAATGATGTAGTTTGACCAATAATGGAGCGTTTGACGTCATCCTTAAGGGTAAAAGTTGTCAAATGGCCAAATCAGGGGATGTCTAAGTACCCAGAGGCATGGGTCGATTAGGTCTTGTTTTTATTGCATAAGTGTGTAGTTTGATTTTCATTTTGGGGCCTGTGGGCTTGATTTTAGGAAACGGGGTGTTGGGCAATTTGGAGAGCTGGGCCGAGCTCGACGAACCTTTTGGCGGTTCGCCAACATCCCCCTTGATCACCTTTAATTTAGTGTTTTGGCTTGATTAGAGTCTATAACTTTTGGCAGGAAGCCTGAGCTCACCGAGTTCACTCGGCGACTCACGAAAAGTCTCAATTGAAAGCTTTTTATGCTCACCTAACACCTAAAATGCACTGTTAATTTCGGCGAGCTATTCCGAGCTGGCCACGTGATGTCGGCGATTTGTGAAAAGGACCTACTCATCGCCGACTGCCATTTTTCTGGAATTTTTCATGCCAGTCCACTCGGTGAGCCCGATCTGGCTTGCCTAAGTGACTCGGCCACTGGTTCGGCGAGTCTTTCTACAACCTGAATTCTACAATTTTTCTTGGGTATTTTCTAACTCTTTTTTATGTGTTTTGCAGATATGGTGAGACCCAAAGTACTGGGACGATACATGCCGCCACGCAAGTGAGCGAACAAAATCTTAATCAATGAGGATGCAACTGTATCCAAAGGAAAGGCGACCAAGATTCCTACCACATGTGGGAAGGGGAGAGGAAAGGGCAAGGAGCCCAGAATTTCATCACTGGAGGTTAGCTCCGACAGTGGGGGAGTCTATGTGACTAAGCCTCATCACTTCTTAAAGTGAGGGGGCACCACAGGATTCTCAGGCTGCCATCTCTGAGCCTAAGGATGATTAACTGGTATTGGCCCGGAGAGCTGAAATGCGCTCCAAGAGGATGCATGATCTGGCTAGGATCCGGGTGCCTCAGACCACTCCTCCTCCTCCAGTTCCAGATCAGGTTATGGTCCTAGCACCACCTGTACCTGGTCCTTCTCCCCGGTCTCTCAACAGAATAATGGCTGAGGCACTGAGGGTTATCATTGAGGAGAATAGGTTGTCTATGGATGGGGTGATAGACCGATACCCAAAAATATGGCGCACCTTTAAGTCTCACAAATTTCATATTTTTACTAAACCCCATGACCCTTACCTTCCTTATTTTGTCTGGGAGTTTTACACTGCCTATGGAGCTCTGGTAACACTAGGGATGAGGAAGGTTGTCACCTTCAAGCTAGTCGACTATGTAGTTAGTAGAGGGAAGAAAGTGAAGTGTGACTATGATGATATCAATGCAGTATTGGAGTGCACCAAAAACAATGCAGATGACTACTAGTACATGATCAAGACAAAATCCTTGGAGGATATGAAAGGCTAGTTAGCCCCTCTTTTATCTAACGGAACTCCTAGGTGGATTGACGACGGAACGCAAGTTGAGAAGAAAGACATCAATGTGGCAGCGAGGTACAGGTTTGGATTTATTAGTAGCACAATCATGTCGTCCCAGAATGAGTCTGTCCTCCGCCACATGAAGAAAACATGTCTAGGATCCCTCATTGATGAGACGAAACAAAATTTAGGCATGATCATTGGACAAGAGATGGCCATTAGGGACAGGTAACGCCAGACATCTCTCCCATTCCCAGTGTTGATCACCAAATTGTGCAGATAAGTCTCTAGTGTCACGCGATGAGAAGAAGGGTGTGGAAGTGATTCCACCCCTACTAACATCCGATGCATTAAGGCCGATTATTGGAAGGATCAGGCTGAGAAGAATAATGCAGCCCCGATGGATACATCCCCGACTATTGACACTGAGACACTACATGCAGGGCAGTATTGCCTACTCCAGTCTCTAGGACATCAGGTATCTCTAGCTATGCCCCTTCCTTGACATCGAGTTCTTCTACTGTTGCTTTGCCTCCTAGGTCTGCTGCTAGTTCTACTGCTAGTTCTGCTGCTTCTCGACCTCCATTCACCTAGGCAATGATACTACAAATGGGTCATCTAGCCATTTCACTGACGTGCGTGCCTCTAGTCTAGAGGCTACAGTCCCTGGGATGATTGAGAGTTCTCTCATTGCTGTTATGACACCTCTTAGATAGTCTATTGATGCCCTTACAATAAGGATAAATGTATATGAGAGAGGCCAGGGAGCCACTCATGAGGTGAAGAACTTAAAGGTCGCAATTGCTGAGTTGACAAAGGATGTCGACCAGCTCAAGTCCACTGATATGTCGATGATTTTTTGGACAGTGGAGATCCCTGACGATATGGGCACAAATATTCCAGCTTGATCGGATATTCCTTCGGCTACTACTGGAGATGAGATTAGAGTCGTTGAGGTGGCTGCAGAGTCCGAGGCTGTGACTGATGACGAGCAACTCAGTGTTCATGAGGAGAATATACATGAGGGACTGACTGAGGTTGAGGAGGCTATGGCGCATTCATCCGTTTAGACTTTCATGGCAGGCTCTAGTAGAGCCAGTGTTGTTGTTACCACGGGCACTGATGCCCAAGTTCAGACTGCGAACCTAGGTATTGATGCCCTGACAGATAGAGCAACACTGTAGGCAGGATCATTCTTCACCTCCCTCTTTGTTGTTTTTTATTATCCTTGTTTTTAGTTGCATTTGAGGGCAACTGCTTTTCTTTTGTGGGTGGGGTTGAGGTATTTTAATACTTACTTCTTGTGATTACATTTTGTGCATATATATATATATTGGGTTTTGTGTTTTAAACTGTGTTTTGATTCTATCTTGTGGATGTTTGAGCTAATGGCTCCTTGTTTTGAGTGGAAATGGTCTTTTTGCCTGTTTTCAAATTTTTGTCGCACCTCTTTTGTGTGTGATTATGGCTGTTCTTGTGCAGATTTGAGTGTCGATAATGATCAATACCGTTGACTTAAATAGTGCTCTTAATTAAATTAAATGAATGCGCTGCTACGATGAGGCCAAATGAAGTTGCATAGACAATGTGTGGACTTTTTGCATCTCGTTGTGACTAGCCATTTATCGAATGAGTCTATTGTGAAGACCATTGCACACTAGCTAGAAAGTGTGGAGTCTTGTTTGATATTGGTACCCACGCCTGGTGTGATGAGCTTACCTTGAACAATTGTGTGATGACACCTAGAATTTGCCCCGTTGGTCCGATTGACTAAATGATGCAAGCATTTGATATGATCTTAGGCAACAATTTTGAAATGTGAAACAGTTTGACAATATACCTCTTTTGTGGCAAACCTTGTGAGTCGTGTAAACCTTGCTTGAACCCCCTTTAGCCTTATCCATTTTCTTGGAAGAAACTTGAACAATTGTGACCCCTTTTTATCTATTCACCCATAATTCCCATGAAGTGAGGTTTATTTGAATAGCCAACTTAGGCCAAAAGCCTAAGTTGGGGGTGTGGTGAAAAGAGAAGGAAAATCAAAAAGCGTGAGAAATTCTCCTTTGAGAATGGTGTTGAAAAGGATTGAACCCCTCCATATAAAAAAAGAGAGAAATAAAGTAAAGAAAAAGAATGAAAAAGTTGTGAAATAAAGTAGTGAAATTGCAAAAGAAATGGGGTATCACGTAATCCAATTGAAAGTGAATAAAGGGGTGAATTATATGCAGGATCAAAATGTTGAAGAAAAAGAAGAAAGTGATGTTTAAGCGACACTTCATGAGGGTAGAAGCCACTGAGCCTGAATGACCATACCTTTACACTCAGCCCCGTTACAAGCCTTGAAAAGACCTTTGTGATCTTGAGTGCGTTGAAACGAGTGTTGATTGGAAAATAAGGGCAAACCTATGTGTGAAGTCATGCATGCGTTCATATTTGTGAGTGTGAGAGTTTTATGTGATTCTGGAACTATAAATTGTTGAGAATTGTGTGTGAACATGGAATCATCTTTGTTGTGAATGCATTTGAGAACCTTTGTTGAGCTTGAACTTGCATTTGAAGCAAGTATTTTGAACTTGAGCATCTTTGATAATGGTGACTCACAATTTGAATCTTTGAGTGCACAATTGATCATTCCATGAGTAAGTTTAGTCTTGTTGTGTGCATTCATGTTCAGTCTTACGTAGCACCGTTTGAGACATCCTTTTTGAACTACTGAACTTGAGTTTTACTTGAGGACAAGCAAAAATTTAAGTTGGGGGTGTTGACGAGTCCTGCATTTAGACTAATTTAGGGATATGTTTATATAGATTTAGTGTCCTCAAATGCTTAATTTATGCCAATAACTAATGTTAAATCCTTGATTTTTAGGTATATGGATTGAGGAACAAAGTAAGGACACTAACATGAAAAAAGGAACAAAACAATCTGAAGAAATGAAGAAGGGCGAGCCTGAGGATCGCCAAGAGTACTCGGCGTTTCACCGAGTGGCTCATCTGATTGTCTAAAGTTCCAGTGTGGCAATCCTTGAAGGAAAAAACCAAGTCAGCGACGAAAAGAAGTCGTCGGTGCATCGTCGAGTAGTTCCGCGAAGCCAAGATAGATCACCTAAAGTTAGAGACCTTAAGGATGTTGAATGTTAGGGAAAAAAGGAGATGGAAGAGTTGAAAAGGCAGCTCACCGAGTGGTTCGGCGAGCCCGACTTCCTTCACCTAATGTCCTTTCGTAGCTTATTTTTGGCGAAAATAAATTAGATTTTGAACATTTAGTTTAGTATCTTTTGACATCTATTTTCCATTGAAACATTTTTTATTCGTTTTCTCTGAAGTTTTTCTTAGTTTTGAAGAACCTTAGAGATTCAATTTGGAGATTTTTGAAGTCTGTTTTAGATTTTCTTCAAATTGAGCAGTGTGAAGAATAAATCTCTTTTACCCAGTTGATTGCTAATCGATTCGGTAATGGTTTTTACCTTTTTATGATGTTTGGCAAAAACTGCAATTCTTGGGATGTCATCATGTGATTATGGGTTAAATTTTTTATGGGTATTGTTAATTACTAGTCTAAATATTGAATTAAAGTGAGTTTAATCATTAATTGAGGTTTAATTTAGGAAATGTAGCTACAAATGCAGTTCTACTTCTGTGTTCTTGGCGTGCGAGAGAGAGAGGTTTTAGAACTAGGATTATTGATTAATGATTTGTGGGTATTGGGTTGAGCTGGGTTTAGATCGAGAGAGTGAATCCTAAACCCAATCCTACCCATCTAGCTCGAAAGAGTGGATGTATTAATGTGTGGGGTTATTCTTCATCGTCATGCTTGTTTATGTTAAAAAAAATCACTCCATTCGGGGTAGTTTTTCAAGAGAAAGCTATCTCCCTTATAGTATAGCCTACTGACTGATTTTTAGTTGTTTACAAGCAGTTTCAATTACCTATATATCTATATTTGCATATAATTGATCACATCCCGAGAGTCTATCTCCTTATTGTTATTTATAATTGATTTTTACTCTTTGTAGTTGATAAGTACATACAAAACCCCCCATTTGACATTCGTTTCACCCCTTTAATTTGAAATGTCTTTTTTTGATAATGTTTATTCCAATGGCTGATTAGACCGCATTCATACTTCTTCATTCAATTTAAAACACGTACCGCTCCCTGTGGGATTCGACCCCAACTCATTTAGTTGGGGTTTATATTGATTTACAATTGTTGACACTTAGAATTGAAAGTAATGTCTTTGAAACGTTACTAATCACTGCACCTAGAGGAGTTACTTCAGAGTCAGGCAGAGGGGAAAACTATCTATATGCTATCACCAGTCACAAAGAGCAAGAGAAATCTCTAGATGTTGTTACTGTATGATCAAAGTCTTTACTTTTGATGTTTATGCTTTGTAGATCCAGGAGCAAGTCTATCTTCTATGACTCCTTCTGTTGCCATGAATTTTGTTATTCTTCCAGAGCAACTTCTTGAGCCCTTCAGTGTTTCTTCACATGTTGGTAAGTCTATTCTAGCTAGGAGAGTTTATCATGATTATACCATTTTCATCAGTCAGAAGGACACCATGGCTGACTTAGTTGAGTTAGATATGATAGATATTGATGTCATTCTAGGTATGTACTGGTTTAATGCCTGTTATGACTCACTTGAATGTAGAACTCGAGTAGTTATGTTTCAGTTTCGTAATTAGCCAGTTATTGAGTGGATGAGTAGTTCAGCAGTGCCTAAGGGTCGTTTTATTTCATACCTTAAGGCAAGAAAGTTAGTTTCCAAGGGGTGCGTCTATCGCTTAGTCTGAGTTAAAGACTCTAGTGTTGAGACACCACCTATTCAGTCAGTTCCAGTTGTTAGTAACTTTCCTGAAGGCTTTCCAGATGATCTTCCTGGAGTCCCTCTTGAGAGAGAAATAGACTTTGGTACAGACATTATTTCCGATACTCGTCATATCTCTATTCCGCCATATAGAATGGCTCTAGCAGAGTTGAAAGAGTTAAAAGAGCACTTGAAAGATCTTCTTGAGAACGGTTTCATTCGACCAAGTGTCTCACCTTGGGGAGCTACAATGTTATTTGTGAGAAAGACAGATGGTTCTCTTAGAATGTGCATAGATTATCGTAAGTTGAACAAGGTTACTATGAAGAATAAATATCCTCTTTCGAGAATTTATGATCTCTTCGATCAACATTAGGGTGAAACTTATTTTTGTAAGATAGACCTCAGATCTGGCTATCATCAATTGAGCATAAGAGAAAGTGATATCCCTAAGACAGCTTTCAGGACCCGCTATGGTCATTATGAGTTTCGAGTTATGTCCTTTGGTTTGACGAACGCTTCAGCAACATTCATGGACTTTATGAATAGAGTCTTCAAGCCTTATTTAGACATATTTGTTATCGTATTCATTGATGACATACTAATCTATTCAAGGAATGAGGAACATCATGCTAGTAGTCTCAGAATAGTTCTCCAAACTCTAAAGGATAAGGAGTTATATGCTAAATTTTCTCAGTGTGAATTTTTGCTTGAGTTTGTGACATTCTTAGGCCATATTATTCCCGTTGATGGAATTGGAGTTGACACTCAAAAGATAGAGGCAGTGTAGAACTGACCTAGACCCACGTCTCAAACTGATTTGGATTGGCTAGCTATTATAGAAGGTTTGTCGAGGGTTTTTCATCTATTCCATCCCCATTGACTAAGTTGACTTAGAAAAACGTTAAATTTCAATGGTCTGAAGATTGTGATAAAAGCTTTCAGGAATTGAAAATGCGATTGACTATTGACCTAGTATTGACCGTACCAGAAGGTACGCAAGGTTTTGTGGTATATTGTGATGCATCCAGAGTTGGATTAGGTTGTGTGTTAATGCAAAATGGAAAAGTTATAGCTTATGCCTCAAGAGAGCTTAAGATTCAGGAGAGGAATTACCCAACCCATGATATAAAATTAGTTGTTGTAGTGTTTGCTTTGAAAATATGGCGTCACTATCTTTATGGTGTTCATGTGTACGTGTTCACCAATCACAAGAATCTTTAGTATGTGTTTAGTCAGAAAGAGTTTATTCTCAGACAGGGGAGGTGGTTTGAGGTACTCAAGGATTATGATATGAGTATTCTCTATCACCCATGTAAGGCTAATGTTGTTGCTGATGCATTGGGCAGGTTGTCTATGGGCAGTACTTCCCATGTTGAGGAAGACAAGAAAGAGTTAGCAAAAGATGTGAATAGACTTGCACGATTAGTATTCCGACTAATGGATTCCAAAGAAGGAGGAGTGGTGGTGATGAATGGGGCTGAATCATCATTAGTGTCTAAAGTGAAAGAAAAACAAGACCAAGATCCTATTTTGCTTGAATTGAAGGCAAATGTTCATAAGCAAAATGTTATGGATTTTGAACAAAGGGGATATGGTGTATTGAGGTATCATGGTAGATTGTGCGTGCCAAGGGTGGATGAACTCCAAGAGAGGATCATGGAGGAAGTTCATAGCTCCATATATTCTATCCATCCGGGTTCCACATATATGTATCATGACTTGAGAGAATTCTATTGGTGGAGTAGTATGAAGAAGTGTATCGTAGAATTCGTTTCCAAGTGTCTGTATTTCCAACAAGTCAAGGTGGAGCACCAGATGCCTGATTATATCTCTCAGAACATAGATCTTCCACAATGGAAGTGGAAGATGATCAATATTGATTTCATTACAGGCTTACCATAGTCTCGCAAGCAACAGGATTCGATTTGGGTGATTGTAGATCTAATGACTAAATGAGCCAATTTCTTGCCGGTAAAGACTACTTTTTCAGCAGAGGATTATGCTGTGTTATATATTCAAAAGGTAGTAAGACTTCATGGATTTCCGATATCCATAATTGAAGATATAGGTGTGCAATTCACCACACAATTTTGGAAGCCTTTCCAGAAAAGTTTGGGTTCCAAGGTAAAATTAAGTACTATTTTTCATACACAGACAGATGGTCAAGTAGAGTTCAAAATTCAGACTTTAGAGGATATGTTGAGGGCCTGTGTGATCGATTTCAAATGGAATTGGTATGATCACTTACCTCTTATAGAGTTTGCTTACAACAATAGTTATCACTCTAACATCTAGATGGCTCCTAATGAGGCTCTTTATGGGAGAAGAAGTAGGTCTCCTATTGGGTGGTTTAAGGTTGGTGAAGCTGGGTTGATAGGACCAGACTTGGTTCATGAAGCTATGGAGAAAGTGAAGATTATTCAAGAGAGGTTGAAATCAACACAAAGTCGTCATAAATCCTATACAGATGTTAGGAGAAGAGACATAGAGTTTGAGGTAGATGATTGGGCTTACTTAAAGGCTTTATCCATGAAGAGTGTTATGTGATTTGCTAAGAAGGGGAAACTTAGTCCTCGTTATTTTGGTCCTTACAAAATATCCAAGAGGATCGGTAACATGGCTTATGAGTTGGAGCTACCGTAAGAGTTAGCAGCGGTCCATTCAGTAATCCACATTTCAATGTTGAAGAAGTGTATGTGAGATCCTTCACTTATCATACCTACTGAATAAATTGGTATTAAGGAGAGCTTATCTTATGAGGAGATTCTTTTTCAGATTCTAGATCGCGAGGTTCGCAAGTTGAGAACCAAGGATGCTGCTTCAGTCAAGGTTCTGTGGAGGAATCAATTTGTTGAGGAAGCTACTTGGGAAGCAGAGGAAAATATGAAGAAGAGATACCCACATCTCTTCGAATCCGGAGAAATTCCAAATTAAGGTACTAATCATTTTCTTGGCATATATTTTAAGTTGAAATGTTGTGTTACTTTGCATATTGAGTGTTTGAATTGGGTGTTACATGTTACCACTTTAGTCTATTTAGAGTAATCTCATTCGAGGATGAATGTTCCCAAGGGGGAGATATTGTAGCACCTCTCTATTTGAAAGAGCTAAACTTAGAAAGAACAAACTTGGAAATAGAAAATTTTGAAATTTTGCAAGTTATGCTAAGTATGAGTTTTGAGTCAACTTCAAACGACCATAACTTTCAGTACTGGATGACTTTGTTGGCCCATAAGATATCAAACGAAAGGTCTTGAAATCCTATTTCTAACGCCACCGAGTTTGCTAATTTTTGAGCTCGTATAAGGGATATATGACTGTTTGAAGTTGGGCTGTCTATTTAAGGAAAGTTACCCAAATTTAAGAGGGGTATTTTTGTCTTTTCCTTTCCCTATCAGATTTAATTTATTTTTAGTAATTAATTAGGGGTCTAAACTGATTTTCTTAAGTTTACCCAATCATAATTCATGGTAGGGTTTAAGAAAGGAGTTCAAGACGAGAAAAGAGGAGAAAGGTCAAGGTTTCATCAAGTTCTTGAGGTTTCATTGTGGATTTCGCCAAGGGTTTGATCCCTAAGAGGTATTGTCACGACCCAAGGCTAGCCCCTAGATGCAACATGGTGTACTTGAACCTGCAAGGGTCTCATACAAGCCTCTAGGATCATCATTACATAAGACATAGAAAATAATGCGGAAAAATTTAAAACTTTACAATCAAAGTTCAACTTCACTTTTCATAAAAGAAAATCATAGGAAATATAGACTTTGTCTCATTTACCATCTAAACATAGGAATATGATGTTTTGGGACTTAGCACTTTACATAAACGAAAGTCTCAATATACGAGATACAAAATGGAACTAAGAAATAGGAAATCCCGTCCTCGAACTTGAGGACTCACCACAACATGGAGATAAGCAATCCAAGTCTTCTTCAAAGGAGAGTGAAAGTCACCTAGCCGGAACCTACACCCCTTAAGATGTAGAAGGAAGAAGGGGTTAGCACATAGTATGTACTAGGTATAGAAACATGCATAAAATCCTTAATCATGATAAAAAGGACATTTTATTTGAAAAGTATGCATTTATCAAGTTTGGAAACCAGCATGCATCTTCAATGTCAAACACAAGTCATAATCACATTTATACTCATTACATGGTAATATCAACACCTTAGCAACCCCTATGGAACAGTTGTGCAATTTATGGTTGGCATCCCATAATACCTACAATACCAAGTACTCCTTTGAAGCTACCTTGGTCATACATATCATCTTTGAACCTCATCATAATCAATAGTCATCAACACAGAACTAGTCATGTACACTACTTGAACATAAGGAAAGTCATTTATATCAACTATCCATTCAACATACATGTATTAATTCATATTTCACAATAACATAAAAGAATAATCTCATAACATACTACTAAGTCTACTTGTGCAATGTGGAAGTGAAGTCTAATACCCCCACTCCTACTAAGTAAGCTCACCAAGAAATCCTTATATAGTTCATGTCTCATTCATTATCTTCATTATATAGAGAAAGTTGCCATAGCCGACATAAACCATGTGAGCTACATGGAATCCGGTGTCGTATAACCCTACACCGAAAGAAGGTGTCCTACTTGCCTAAGGTAGAACTAAAGATATAGCTATAAGGTGGTTACACTAGCGAAAGTCCTATGTTGACACATAGTTATGGGATAGGGAGATTGCTTATAGAAACCCGCCCTATTGCATTAGCGGAGGGGACTTTTCCTCATTGCCCATATCCACTCGGTGCTAATCATTATTTCCCAAATCATACATAATTAGTCTTAAACTGCATTTACATGTGTGAAGGAGTGCTCTACCCTTCATTCAATAAAATTCATCATAATAGCGCACAAATTAATTAAAGGTGAGAATGTACTTTCAACCTTAGAATTGTTATCAACATGTGAGTAGAAATTTTACATTACTTTCATAGTGTTTCCATGAGAAATAACCTTTCAATCAAACAACAATGTTATCACCATTATAGACAAGTCATACATGAATATGTGTATAAGGTAAGGGGAGAATTAACCTTTCAATAATAATACCTCAATTTACACAATGGTGATAAGATCTTTACCCTTCAAGTGAATTATGAGTTCACATACAACTTTCATCAATCATGAACAAACCTTCACAATTTACACCCTTCAAGGGTCATGAACCAAGTCCCACAATCAGACTTAGGAATACTAATTTAAGCATGAATAAACAAGATTTAGTAACTAGGTTAAGATAGATACAATTCATAATCTTCATCGTGCATCAACAAACCCATCATAATTCATAAAATTGGGGTCATGGGGTAACACATGGGTTCATGGGGAATTTTACAATAAAAATCAGCATTAAACATCAATTCATCCATAATATAAGAAAATTAACATAATGAAATCCTATTTTGGAAGAACCAATGGTTAGAATAGAAACCCTAGTTTTTTAACATTATACCAATTTTGAAATTTGAGTTTGGAAGGCTTCATGGAGAAAAGTGTTCCATGAATCAAGGTCCCCATACCTTAATTGAAGCTTTGCCCACAATTTGGAGTTGAGAAGATTGATTCTTGAGCCCTAACCTTCAAGTTCTTGGTGTTCTTAAATGGAGGAACTATAGAGAGAGAAATATTGGAGAGAAGAGGGATTTGGGGAAATATTTGGGTGTTATGATTTAATGACCAAGTCTTGTAAATTATGACTTAAAATCAATATATCCTTTACCCCTAAAATACCCAAAACTGCCCCACATTAATTGGACTTAAAAAGTAATTGACTTAAATGACCCTCACTAATTGACCCCGTCCAGTTGCCATTCCCATCTTCACGAGCCGTGGTGAGGACCACGACTTGTGGTCCCTCTCGTGAAGATTAGGACAGTGGCTAGGTTTTGGTGGCATTTGGCATTTGAGATCAAGTCATATCCACGGGCCACTTCAAGGCTCGTGAAGTGGACCACGATAGGTGGTCATGCCCGTGGAGTTGAGGCAGTGGCCTTACCTCTTGGGGCCATTTGCCTATTTGCCTAAGGCAACTTCATGAGAGCCTCCCTTGGTCGTGGTCAAGACCATAGACCATGGTGATGGCCGTGAAGTTGAGGCAGTAGCTAGGGAAAGTGCTGACCATAATTTTTGTGGCCAAGGTATCTTAGAGGAGTGAGTTCACGAGCACCCCCATGCTTTGTCAAGGGGACCATGTCCCGTGGTGGTGCCCGTGGTCCCTTAGGCAGTAGCTCCCCTAAGGTGTCCCAACTTACCTAAAACTAATAGGGCTTCACAACCACCTTCACGAGTCATGGAGTGGACCACGAGTCATGGTCCCCCTCGTGAAGGTTGGGGAAGTAGCTCCTAGCTAGGGGAAGCCTTGGCTTTTGGCCCCTTTGCCTTGAAACTTGCCCCTTGGTCTAGATTCAACTTTCCTCATTTTAAACTTAATTGACCTGCTAAACTTCGGGGAGTCATTTTACGATTTTTAACCACACGTTTAGGCTCTAGTTCAACCTACCATTTTACGGAGTATTACATTATCTCCCCCTTAAGAACAATCGTCCTCGAATGACACTTTTAGACACCTTACGGAATTGAAGACTCAAGACTAGTAGCCTGACAAATATACAACATCAAAACAATGCACAATTCATAGGAGGAAACATCAACTCCATCTCATGACATAAACAATGCAATTACAAGGAAGTATGAACTTCATCCACAATCCAACATGAACAAAACATCATCATTTTAGGAGCAACTACCTTCCCCAACTCAAACAAGCTCAACACAATCAATGAAGAGCCATTAAACCATATCATCACAGGTATAGTCAAACATGTTCAATATTTTTCCTCATGAAGTCAAATATGCAATTATCATACTAAAGTACCAACCAACATGAGGAACATATAATTCATGAAACTCAATATATGCTGAACATGAATACTTACAAGAACATGCACAACATAAAGAAATCATAAAGAAAGCTCATAGCACAAATGATTTCCAAAACACTAAACTCAAGAAACTAGTTACCTCAAGTAGGGATAGGAGTAGAAGGAAAAAGATGAGGATAGCGGGACTTCATGTCGGCCTCGGCCTCCCATGTAGCATCCTCAACTAATTGATTCCTCCATAAGATCTCAATGGAAACTAGCTCTTTGTTCCTTAACTTCTTAACTTTCCGGTCTAAAATCTCAACCGGGACTCCTTAATGGGAAATGTTCTCATCAACTCCTAAACCCTCTAAAGGAAGGATAGCTACCGTATCAACAATGAACTTCTTAAGCATGGAAACATGAAACACCGGGTGAACCAGAGCCAACTCACTTGGCAAGTCCAATTCATATGCAACCTTCCCAACACATTTCAAGATCTGATAGGGGGCCCACATACCGGGGACTAATTTTCCCGTTTTTACAAAACCTTATCACACCTTTCATAAGTGAGATTTTTAAGTTGAGCCCATCACCAACCTCAAATTCAAGATCCCTTCTCCTATCGTCGGCATAGAACTTTTGCCAACGACTTTGGGCCGTCTTCAACCTTCCTTTAATGAGTCAAACTTTTTCAATGGCATCATATACTAGTTTGGGACCAATTAGAGAAAACTCACCTACTTCAAACCAACCCACCGGTGATCTACACCTCCTTCCATAAATTGCTTCAAACGGAGCCATGGCAATGCTTGAGTGGTAGCTGTTGTTGTAGGCAAATTCTATCAAGGGAAGATGATCGTCCCAATTACCTTTGAAATCAATCACACACGCCATCAATATGTCCTCTAAGGTTTGAATGGTTCGTTCGGCTTGACCGTCTGTTTGAGGGTGGGAGGCGGTACTAAGTTTAACATTGGTACCAAGTCCTCGTTGAAACGCCTTCCAAAAATGTAAAGTAAATTGAGTGCCTCTATACGATATGATAGACAAAGCAACCCCATGCAACCTCACCACCTCATTGATGTACAACATAGCATAGTCTTCCACTGAGAAGGTAACCTTGACGGGAAGGAAATGGGATGATTTCGTTAACTTATCAACAATCACCCTAATGGAATCATGTTGCCTCCGACTACGAGGCAAACCCACAACAAAATCCATATTCACCTCCTCCCACTTTCCAGTGGGGATATTTATATCTTGGAGCAAACCTCCCGATTTTATGTGCTCGGCCTTAACCTGTTGACAATTAGGACATTTGGCCACAAAACTTACTATATCCTTCTTCATACCATTCCACCAATTGATTTCCCGTAGGTCACGGTACATCTTGTTGGCTCCTGGAAGAATAAACTACCGCAATCCATGAGCCTCTTCTAGAATTTTCTCCCTCAAACCATCAACATCCGGAACACACAATCTACCTTGGTACCTAAGCACCATATCTCCCCCTTGGGAGAAAGCCTCTACGGACTTGTTGAGAACCAATTCTTTCAATTCCATTAAAATAGGATCAAGGTGTTGCTTAGACTTCACATCAACTACAAAGGATGATTCGGAACTATGATGAACCACCACTTTACCCTTGGTGGAATCCACTAGTTGGACACCTAACTGGGCCACCCTATGCACATCACCAACTAATTCCTTCTTCTAATCTACTAGATGAACCACACTACACATGGACAATCTACTTAGGGCATCCACAACCACATTGGCTTTGTTGGGGTGGTAAAGGACACTCATGTCATAATCCTTTAAAAGTTCTAACAACCTTCTTTGTCGGAGATTCAAATCTCTTTGGCTAAACACATATTGAAGACTTTTGTGGTTGGTAAACACATCTATGTACACCCCATAGAGATAGTGTCTCCATATTTTCAAAGCAAACACCACCACCGCTAGTTCAAGATCATGAGTTGGATAATTCTTTTCATATACCTTGAGTTGCCTTGGAGCATAGGCAATCACCTTACCCAATTGCGTGAGGACACATTCTAAACCTACTCGAGAAGCGTCACAATATACCACAAACCTATCGGTACCCTCCGGTAAGGTCAATACCGGAGTTGATGTAAGTCTATTCATTAATTCTTGGAAGCTTTTGTCACAAGCCTCTAACCACACAAACTTTGCTTTCTTTTGGGTTAAGGCCATTAATGGAGAAGCAATATAGGAGAAACCTTCAAAAAACCTCCTATAGTAACTGTCCAAACCCAAAAAGCTTCTAATATCCGTGGGAACTAGAGCTCTAGGCCAGCTTTTGACCACATTCGTCTTCTTAGGATCAATCTCTATACCCTTACCCGACACAATATGACCAAGAAAAGCAACTGACCTTAGCCAAAACTCACACTTGCTAAACTTAGCATATAAATTGTGGTCTTTAATGAATTGCAATACTATCCTCAAATGCTGCATATGATCACCCTCACTCCTTCAGTAGATCAAAATATCGTCAATAATGACAATCACAAACGAATCAAGATATTACCTAAATACCTATTTATTAGATCCATAAACGCCGCCAGGGAATTTGTTAGAACAAAAGACATGACTAGGATTTCATAGTCGCCATATCTTGTTTGGAAGACCATTTTAGGAAAGTCAACCTCTCTCATCCTAAGTTGGTGGTAGCCCGACCATAGGTCAATCTTCGAAAAGTAACTCGCCCCTTGGAGTTGGTCAAACAAATCATCAATTCTAGGGAGAGGGTACTTATCCTTTATAATGACCTTGTTCAATTGGAGGTAATCAATACACATCCTAAGAGATCCATCTTTCTTTTTCACAAACAAAACATGGGCACACCATGGAGATATGTTTGGTTGAATAAAACCCTTGTCTATCAAATCCTTGAATTCTTTTAATTCATTTGGAGCATCCGGTAGGGGGGAATTGATATGGGTTGAGTATCCGACAAAAGGGCAATGCCGAAGTCTATTTCCCGTTCGAGAGGAATTCCAGGCAAGTCATCGGGAAAGACTTTCGGAAACTCCCTCACTACGGGGACCGAATCTAAAGACGGAGTCTCAGACTCAATGTTCACAACCCTAAAAATATGATAGACACATAAGTAACGACCCTAAAAAATGAACTAGTGAAACTAGAGCCTAACATGTGTGTGTTTGAGTTTGGTGTGAGGTTGGATGTTGTTGTATGGTGTCCTGAGTCATGGTTGAGAGGTTTAGGGGTTAATATTCATACTACGACTCCCTATGGACCACCCTAGGGGTCCTTGAGGAGGACCCTAAGCTTAAACCCCAAGGCTCCCCAATAAAAAAATTGTTGCCAAAGTTTGGTGACCTACGGAAGGGGTCCACGCCCCGTAGGTCCATCCACACCCCGTGGATGGCCTCTATAAGTTAGGTCCCACCTAACCAAGCTACATCCCTAGACCATGGACCCACAACACGGTCCGTGAGTCTAGGGTGTGAATGGCAACTGTGTTGCTGTCAAGTGACACGACCTACTTGGGGGTGGATTGGTAAATTCACAGCAAGTCCTAATTAATATGTGGACGGTTATTTTAAAATTTTTAACAGTATTAAAACATTAAAACACCCATTTAGATTTCATCTCTCAAATCAAACCCTTCCTTCCCAAAAAGTTCTCTCTAGAAACTCCATTAGAGAGTAAGGTCAAGTTCAAGCTAGGATTGGGATTTAAAGGTGTTTCTTCTTCAATTTTGTGGGATTATTCAAGTATAAGGTATGGTGATACTTTATCTAGGGTTATCTTTCACCCTAGAGTTAATTTCAAAGATGTTTTCAAAGTTTTCAAATTCATGAAACACCCTAAGTTTTCCTCAATCTCATGGGTTCTTCCATCAGACATTTTCAAATGATAAACTTTGATTATATTGATGTTTAATTGATGATTTAAGATGATTTTACTCTATGAATCCATGATTTCTCTCAATTCTTAAATTGTGACTTATGAAGTGGGTCTATTGATTATGAATGGCTGATGGTGGTTTTATGGTTAGATTGATTTAGATTATTGAATTGTATCAGCATCTATGTCTAATTATGGTGAATTTTTGATGAATTGAGAATTTGTGATCATAGCCTTGAAAGGGCAAGTTTGACCTAATCTCATGTTAAAGTATTGTGCTTTAATTGTTGATCCACTTGAAAGGTGGAGGTGTTTACTTACTATGTATATTATGATCATGGCCTTGAAGGCATAGTTTGATGAATTGAAGTATTATCATGATATTGTATATTTGAATGTATAATGTGTAGGATTTCCATGTAATTTCAATGATAGAATGATGATCTTGTTTAGAAGCTAATTGTGTTAGGATTTAATGTTATCTCTCTATTAACACTCATGAATGTTGATGATGGAATGTGAAGGGTTCTATAATGTAATGTGATATATTGAACTGGTAGGTTAATACATCATTTTCTTGTATTGATGAATGTGATCATGAATGAAGTATCTTGACTTGGTAGGCTTAGGTGCCCTCATCTTGACTAATGGGAAGTATGTTGAATGTAATCTCTTGACTTGGTAGGCTAAGGCAACCTTTTTCTCATAATGTTGAATGTAATCTCTTGACTGGGTCGGCTTGGGCATCCTCCTCTTGAATAATGAATGTATCTTGTCTAAATGTGTTAATGACTTGGATTGGTAGACCTAGTGTTGGTAGGATTTCTCTCAAATGAATGAATAATGATTGAATGTCTAGAATTGGTAGACCTAATGTTTGTAGCCTTTCTATAAATGAATGAATGATGAAGTATTCTAGGCTAAACCTTTGATTTGTAGATTTAATGTTAGTGGCCTTTCATGAGGAGCCTAGGTGCTAATATGAATGTAACACCTTGGACCGATAGACCTAATGTTGGTGGCCTTTCCTTGTGTATGTGTTAAACCATGAAGCAGTAGACCTAATGGTGGTGGCCTCCTTCTTATGTGAGATGATGAACCTAGAAACGGTAGACCTAATGGTGCTGGCTCTTTCTAGGAAGATCAATGAGTTATCCTTAATATACCTTGAATCGGTAGACCTAATGGTGGTGACCTTTCATGTGTATGTGCTTGGGTCGGTAGGCCTAATGTTGGTGGCCCTCTCAAGTACAATGTTGTAATATGATTGAAATACTCTATGGGAATGTAGGCTAAGCACTGAGTAGATATGGAAAGGTGGAAACTCTCCCAATGTTAGGCTAGGGTTCCAACGAACATCTTCCTATCCCATAATTATGTGCCCACATAGGATATTAGCCAGTGGATTCAATGCAAATCTAAGCTAATCTGACATGTCTTCCTTAGGCAAGGAGACCACCTCTTTTCGGTGTGGGGGTAACACCGGATTCCATGTCTAACTTGCATGGTCTATGTCGGTTAAATGCTTATTCCCATCCTGTGAGATGTGCACATTAATTTCTTGATAGGTACTACAAAGTATAGGTAGTAGTATGGGATGTTATATATACATTGCATGAGTAGGCTTTGAAAGGGTTATAGTGAGTTCTCAAAGTCTTAATGACTATTGTTTGAATGTCCGCCTAGGAAGAAGTTAAGGAGAATGTTGATCTAATGTCTATGAATGAAAGTCTTCACTATGTATGAATGTGTTCTAAATGAAGTTAATGAAGAATGTTGGCTTAAATGCTTAAATGTAAAGATGCATGCCATACTTGGATTGTATTATAATGTGCCTTGTCTACGGTGACTTCAAAGGAGTACTTAGTGTGAGTAGTAGTATGGGATGCTACTTCCACATTGCACAAGTATGACTTAGAGTTGTCTTAGATGTTGGTCTTAATGTGATGATGTGAATTATGTATTGTTTATGTCTCTTATATGCTTTATTGTGTAAAGGTGGAAAGGATGAATGGTAAGTTTACTTTTGGTGACCTTAAGGTGGTACCTTAGTGTGGGTGGCTGTATGGGACGCTATCCATACATTGCACAAGGTATAGCTTGAGGGTTAGTCGAGGTGAAGGCTTAAGGAGAAGGTAAAGGGTTATATATATGATTTTGACTAAATGTGATTTATGTGACTTTGTATGTTGGTTGTCACTTATATCATGCCTCTTATATCAATGTTCATGAATTTTTACAAAAATTGCATAAAAGCATGGTTTTCAATCAAATGTCTTTTTTAAGCATGTTTTTTCATTGTCATCATACTTAGTACATCTAATGTGCTAACTACATTCATTTTCCTTTTTACCAATGTGTAGGCTTCGGAGATGTTGGTGTTCTATGCTTGAAGGATCGGTTTCTAAGGTGCTTCAAGATGAAGACTTGGGGAGTCCTCATGGTTTCGAGGACAAAACCCATTATGTTCCTCTTATATCTTTAGATTATGTTAAATCTTGTGTATGGTGTAAGTCCCAATGTTGTATTCAAAGTATTAGATGGTTTGAGACATAGTGTATAAAGTCTAGAAAGTCTTCCGCTTGCTTTTTAATGAAAGTTTTTTCAATTGTAAAGGAAATTTTTATATTCTTCTCTATTTTTCCTATGATGTTATGTTCAAGAATGCTATGAGGCTTGTATTAGACCCATTCGGGGTCAAGTACATCGTGTTACGACAAGGAGGTGCTCTCGGGTCGTGTCAACACCCCTTATAAATCATTTTACTAGGTTTTAGAATGAAATGAATTGACCTCTAGGGATTGAATTTCCCCCTTCCATTCCAAAACGGGTTCATTTGGAAATTGAAACTTCACTACCCGAGTTCTACAATCAATGGAAGCAAAACAAGCATGAAGCCAATCCATCCCCAAGATAACATCAAAGTCGAACATATCTAATTCTATCAAATCAACCAAAGTGATTCTATGAGACAAGGAGGTAGGGCATTTCCTATACACTATTTTAGCTACAACCGAATCACCTACAGGGGTTAACACGGAAAAAAGTTCTTTTAACTCTTTGGGAGACGCTTCAAATTTCATAGCCACAAAGAGGGTAACAAAAGATAAAGTGGAACCGAGGTCTAGTAATGCATAAACATTAATTGCAAATACTTGCAACATACCGGTAACAACTTCCGGGAACCCCTCTTGATCACTCCTAGATTGAAGAGCATAAAAGTGATTCTTCTTGGGAGCATCAGCAGTTGAACCACTTGGTGTAGCTTTGTTACCCTTTTTTCCCTTGGTAACATGGGTGGGACAATCTTTCAATTGGTGCCCAATTTTCCCACATCCATAGCACACACCCATACCGGCAAGACATTTTCTCTCATGCTTCTTACCATATTTTGCACAACTAGTCCTTTCAACATAAGAGACACCCCTATTGCCTCCTTGAGGCTTAGGGTTAGCCACCCTATCTTTGATAGGCTTTGTAGCACTGAAGGAGCATGGATTGGAGAACCTTTTCTTAAGCCTTGGTCCACCTTGACCTTTAAACTTACTCTTAGAAGAATTTCCATCGACGGTCTTTAACCTCTTCACCTCTCTACTCTTCTTCCTAAGCCTTCATTCCTCAACTTGTTGAGCATAAACCATCAACCTTGAGATATCCATGTTGTCATAGATCATTGCCACACGACACTCTTCTTCTATAACATCGGACACACCGGTGACAAAGCGACTCATTTCATCCCTAGGGTTAGAAACCAAAGAGGGGGCATATTTGGAAAACTTAGAGAATTTCAAAGAGTATTCTTGGACACTCATACCTCCTTGGCAAAGGTTGATGAACTCCTCAACTTTGGCTTCCTTCTTCTCACGGGGGAAGAACCTATATATGAAGGTCTTTTTGAATACTTCCCAATTTATGGAACCTGAACTTATAGGCCTATTTTCATTCCATTGAGTGTACCACACTTGAGCCACCTCTTTTAATTGATACCGGCTAACTCGACTTTCTCAATAGAACTTACTCCCATAGCCTCCACTATCTTGTAGACCTCTCCAAAAACTCTTGTGGGTCTTCATTCATTTTGGAACCCAAGAAGATAGGGAGGGTTTATCCTAGTAAATTCTCTCAACCGTGAATCCATGGTACTCACATTAGGCTCTACCTAGGGTCTAATTTCTCGGTTGGCTTGAGCTGTTATGGCTTCAACTTGAGTGGTGATGGCTTGCGTTTGAACCGTCATGAGTTGGGTCAAAGTTTGAAAAGCCACTCTTATCTCCACATTAGTCATGGCCCCTTCCTCATTAGGGTCTAGAAGGTCTTGAGGAGCTTGAGGGGGAACCTCCTCATTCATATTCTCCTCTTGTGCCCTTCTTCCATTATTCCTTCCTGTATTCATTGTCTATAATCACAAGAAAAGGGTTAGGAGAAAGGATTTCATAGAGTTAAAACTCCAAGCAGGACTAAAAAGTGATGGAAAAAGAGAAAGTTCCTAAACATCTTATAGCCACTCATTCATAAGTGTGGCGCGCTTCACACTCATGAACAAAACTCTACTAGACATGGTTCATGAGACATCAACCCAAATATTATTCCCAAAACCTGATGCTCTGATACCAAGTTTATCATGACCCAAGGCTAGCCGCTAGATGCGACACAACGTACATGACCCCGAAGGGGTCTCATACAAGGCTCTAGCATCATCATTATATAAGACATAGAAAATAATGTGGAAAATTTTAAAACTTTACAATCGAAGTTCAACTTTACTTTTCATAAAAGAAACTCATAGGAAATCTAGACTTTGTCTCATTTACCATCTAAACATAGGAATATAATGTTTTGAGACTTTTCCCTATACATCAACGAAAGTCTCAATATACGAGATACAAAATGGAACTAAGGAATAGGAAATCCCATCCTCGAACTTGAGGACTCACCACAACTTGGAGATAAGCAGTTCAAGTGTTCTTCAAAGGAGAGTGAAAGTTGCCTAGCCGGAACCTATACTCATTAAGTGAAAGTCACCTAGCCGGAACCAACCATACCAAGTACACCTTTAAAGTTACCTTGGTCATACACATCACCGTTGAACCTCATAATAAACAATAGTCCTCAACACGGAACTAGTCATGTACACTACTTAAACATAAGGAAAGTCATTAATATCAACTATCCATTCAACATACATGTATGCATTCATATTTCATCATAACATAAAAGAACATTCTCATAACATCCTACTAAGTCTACTTGTGCAATATTGAACTGAACACACATACTCCCACTCCTACTAAGTAAAATCACCAAGAAATCATAATATAGTTCATGTCTCATTCATTATCTTTATTATATAAGGAAGGTTTCCATAACCGACATAGACCATGTGAGCTACATGGAATCTGGTGTCGTATAACACCACACCGAAAGAAGGTGTCCTACTTTCCTAAGGTAGAACTAAATATATAGCTATAAGGTGGATCCACTACCTGAAGTCCTATGTTGGCACATAGTTATGGGATAGGGAGATTGCTTCTAGAAACCTGCCCTATTGCATTAGCGGAGGGGCTTCCATCTCATGAGTTCACTTAGATGACCCGCCCTATTGCATTAGCGGAGGGGTCTTTTCCTCATGTCCATATCCACTCGGTGCTAAGAATTATTTCCCAAATTATACATAATTAGTCTTAAATTGCATATATATATATGTGAAGGAGTACTCTACCCTTAATTCAATACAATTCATCATAATAGCTCATAGATTCATTAAAGGTGAGAATGTACTTTCAACATTAGAATTGTCATCAATATGTGAGTAGAACTTTCACATTACATTCATAGTGTTTTCATGAGAAATAACATTTCAATCAAACAACAATGTTATCACCATTCTAGAAAAGTCATACATGAATATGTGTATAAGGTAAGGGGAGAATTGACCTTTCAATAATACCTCAATTTACACAATGGTGATAAGATCTTTACCCTTCAAGTGAATTATGAGTTGACATACAACTTTCATCAATCATGAACAAACCTTCACAATTTACCCCCTTAAATGGTTATGAACCAAGTCCCAAAATCACACTTATAAATACTAGTTTAAGATTGAATAAACATGATTCGAGAACTAGGTTAACATAGATACAATTCATATTCTTCATCTTGCATCAACAAACCCATCATAATTCATGAAATTGGGGTCATGCGGTAACACATGGGTTTATGGGGAATTTTACAATAAAAATCACCATTAAACATCAATTCATCCATAATATAAGACAATTAACATAATGAAATCTTTTTTAGGAAGAACCCATGGTTAGCATAGAAACCCTAGTTTTTGAACATTATACAAATTTCAAAATTTCAGTTTGAAGGGTTTCATGGAGAAAAGTGTTCCATGAATCAAGGTCCCCATACCATAATTGAAGCTTTGCCCACAATTTGGAGTGAGAAGATTGATTCTTGAGCACTAACCTTCAAGTTCTTGGTGTTCTTCAATGGAGGAACTATAGAGAGAAATATTGGAGAGAAGAGGGATTTTGGGAAATATTTGGGTGGTGTGAATTAATGAGCAAGACTTGTGAATTATGAATTAAAATCAATATATATTTTACCATTAAAATACCCAAAACACCCCCACATTAATTGGACTTAAAAAATAATGGACTTAAATGACCCTCACTAATTGACCCCGTCCAGTTGCCACGCCAATCTTCAAGAGCCGTAGTGAGGACCACGACTTGTGGCCCCTCTCGTGAAGATTGGGAAAGTGGCTAGGTTTTGGTGGCATTTGGCATTTGAGCCCAGGTCATCTCCATGGGCCCCTTCACGGCTCGTGAAGCAGACCACGACACGTGGTCATTTCCGTGGAGTTGAGGCAGTGGCCTTGCCTCTTGGGGACATTTGGCTATTTGCCTAAGGCAACTTCATGAGAGCCTCCCTTGGTCGTGGTCAAGACCATGGACCGTGGTGATGGCCGTGAAGTTGAGGCAGTAGCTAGGGAAAGTGGTGACCACAAGTTTTGTAGCCAAGGCATCTTTATGAGTGAGTTCAAAAGCACCCCCCCATACCTCGTTAAGGGGACCACGACATGTGGTGGTGCCCGTGGTCCATTAGGAAGTAGCTCCCCTAAGTTGTCCCAACTTCCCTAAAACTAAGGGGGCTTCACGACCACCTTTACGAGTCATGGAGTGGACCACCAGTCGTGGCCTCCCTCGTGAAGGTTGGGGCAGTAGCTCCTAGCTAGGGGCTGCCTTGGCTTTTGGCCTTGGTTTGGCCCCTTTGCGTTGGTACTTGCCCCTTGGTAAAGACTCAACTTGCATAATTTTAACCTTAATTGACCTACTAAACTTTGGGGAGTCATTTTATGATTGTTAACCTCACGTTTAGGCTCTAGTTCAACCTACCATTTTCTGGAGTGTTACAGGTATGTCAGTTCTCATAGTGTTGGGTTTGGTCACCCACACACAAATAATGTTATTTTTAGCGTAATTTTGTTCTTGAAAGTTGAAGGATTTGAGTTCTTGATAAGTTTTCATGAAGTTTGATTTGTAATCTTGATTTTTAATGTTTAGATGAGTTGTTGTGATTAGTGATTTGAGGTTGTTTTTTTAGTAGATTCTCCTGTACTTGTATTAGGTAATTTAATCTAAGAAAAACTTCAGAAAATAAATCGATTCTAGACGAATTAGGGTCAGAAAATGAGAAGAAAGTTCATCAAAAAGTTTTTTGGAGAGGCTGGGGTGGTCCACCCCTATGCGCTAGAAGGTCTGCGCTGACACACCCCCAATGCGCCAAAAAGTCTGGGGCGACGCGCCCCCGATGAGCCTGAAGGTCTGGGTCGACGTGCCCTAGATACGCCAGAAGGTCTGGGGTGGCACACCAGCAGTGCGCTAGAAACTACTTTCTGAAGTTTAGGGGCTGGCGCCCCACGGCAGGAGTGTGCCAGGGTCGCCTGCCCCTACCCATTTTCCGTTGTTTTACCCGTCTAAGTCCTCCTAAAGTGTTTTTTTATTCCCTATTGATTCTAACTACTCTAAACTACTTCTAAACATCTGGAAATTATTCAGAACTTGAATCATAACCTTGAATTCATAATTCATAATTCAAATTCAAGGAAGAGTTAAGAGTCAAGTCTTGAGAGTTCTTCGAGTCTTTCTAACAAGTCTTTTACAATTGCTTTTAAACTTGTTTGAAGACTTGAGCATTTGAGTGTGAGTAAGAGTAGAGCTGAGATCATTTTCTTTAAAATGATACATCGGAAATAAGTATTCCCAAAGAGTAAATGTTTTCACATTTAAGATGAGAGGAAACACCGATTTCTAAATTAGTTTTTTTGAGTAATAATCTCAAATTATAGAAAGAGATATGTTTTTAAACATATGATCTAGTTATATTTTGGGAGAAGTATTGAGCACCGATATGGACGAGTTCACATAACTCAAAGTCTCCATAAATCATGTTGCTAACATTGGTAGAAAGGGTCCTACTTTTTAGATGATTCCATAATACTTTTTAGCATAGACTAGTGGATCTACTTAATAGTAGGTTCTATGCCCTGACAAAGTATACGACAGTTCTGGCAGCGTCGGCTAGACGTTGTATAATCACATAACTCATAGTAATGGTTGTCGGTTAGAGAATCTCCCACATAATTTATTTGGTATTTTCATATACAAATAGAGTAACTTGTATTTTTGCATACAATCTGAGTATTAATGTATTTTACAATACATTGAGTTGCTATTTATTGTTTTAAAAGCTTTTCTTTATATTGCATCTTTATCACTGGTTTATATTGAAATGAGTTGAGTTGGGTTGAGACGAGGTAATTTATTTCTTCAGTTCTAGTTGAAGCTTATCTCTTGTTTTAGAATTACCCTCACATGCTCGTACATTCCATATATTGACGTCATTTGGCCTGCATCTTTGATGATGCAGATACAGGTAACCAGGCTCAACATCCAGCGGTTCGTTTATCCAGTTGAGTTCTTGAATATTGGTGTGCCTCCTTTCTTATGGAGGATCCCTTTATTATGTTTTGTTATTCAGTTTTGTTAGGATGATCGGGGGTCTTATCCTGACATCCCTCATAGTATTAAAGGCATCATAGATAGTTAGAAAGTATTAGTTCATGTGACTTTTCCATTTTCAGTTTTAGATGTTTAAAGACTTGAGTTGACTCTTTGGCCAGTTGAAAGTTCCTTTGAAACATTCTGAGTTTATTACATGAATTTATCTTTTGAGTTCTTTTAATGTAAAGTAAGTCTTCCTCTAAGAGTTGAGCCAGACCAAGGGTTCGCTTGGGGATAGCAATGGTTTTCGAATGCCGGCAATGCCCAGGGTGTAGGTTCAGGGTGGGACTTCATCTTTTGAAAATTCAAGAGAATGAATTGAGTTTGACTGATTTGGGGGTTTAAAATCATTATATAAGGCTTTGGTTAGAAAGCAAAACGACGTAGTATTGAGTTAAAATAATTACGAAAAGACCTAATATTCCTGACTTAAAAACTACCAAATCGGCTCATTGGAAAGACAAAACAGGTCGTCATTACCGCCACGGCCCGTCAAACAGTTTGTGAACAAATCCTTCTTGACATGGCTTTACTATTTTGGGCATAACTTTTCACACCGAGCTTGGAATAAGGAAAACTCGGTGGTTTTAGAAAGAGGAGTTAAATATCTTTTATTTTATAGGTCATGGGACACCTAATTCGTTTTGTGCTAAAAAATATGATCGTTTTAAGTTGTCCCTACACTCGAAGTCTAATTAAAACCCTTCACGAACGACTTCACAGTCCGTTTTGACGCCTATATCCCTTGACCAGTGGCTAGGGGAGAACCCTTACGGTCTTGACCTACTTGACCACCACTTTCACGGCTCGTCAATCTCACCACGGGACGTTTAAGCGTCCATCAAAGTGAAGCTTACATGGGGCAGGTTCTGGAAACCTATTGCGATCCCCTCAACGTACTGTGGTCCCCTTCACGACCCGTATATGTCTTCGTGGATGTCACGACCCAAGGGTAACCCCTAGACGTAACACGGTGTACTTGACCCCGAAGGGATCACATTCAAGACCTTAGCATAATCATACACATATAGACATAAGAATGATGCGGAAAAATTAAAACTTTTACAGTTGAAGTCAAAAAAAAAATTCATAAACGAAAATCATAAGAATCTAGACATTGTCTCAATCACCATCTAAAACATAGGAATACAATCTTAGTGACATAACCCTTTACATCAATACTCTTGAATATAGAAAGTACAATAGAAGCTAGAAACAATAACATTGTGTCCTCAAACTTGAGGACTCACCAAGCCTAGGGAATAGTCAACCCAAGCTTCACTTGAAGGAAAGAATATGTCTCAACTTTCAAAACCTTCACTCAAAATAAATGTAGAAGAAATGGGTTAGCACATACAGTACTAAGTATGTAAGCATGCGCAAAATTCTTGAAATATGGAAAAAAAAAAGGACATTTTAGTTCAAAAGTATGCATTTGTCAAGTTTGGAAATCAACATGCACTTTCAATGTAAAAGACAAACCATAATTACATTTATGCTCATAACATAGTAAAGCCATTACCTTACCAACCCCTAAGGAACACTTGTGCAATGTATGGTTGGCATCCCATAATACCAACCATACTAAGTACTCCTTTGAAGCTACCTTAGTTATACATATCGTCTTTAGACCTCATCATAATCAATAGTCATAAATAAGGAAAGAGTCATGTACATTACTTGAACATATGGAAAGTCATTGATAGAAACTATCCATTCAACATTTATGCATATATTCCTGTCTCATCATAACATAAAGAAACTGTCACGACCCGGGAGCACCCCCAAGTCGTAACAAGGCGTACTCGACCCCGAAGGGGTCTTATACAAACCACATAGTCATTCATTACATTCAATAATGATAATAGTGCGGAATGAAAAACTTATTTACATCCACACATTCAAACTTCATTAAAACAACTTTAAAAACACACAGCAGAAGTCTAAGTCTCACATGGCCATCTTAGACACAATCACAAAACATAAGTACAGACACAACCCTTTACAATCGAAACAAAACTAAAAGTGTCTATTACATGAACAAAAGAACTTAAAAGTCTTATCCTCGAATCTATGAGGACATACCAAGTCTTGGAGGAAAGCAATCCAACACTTCAAATTAGCTAGGAGGGATCACTTGCCGGAACCTACACTTATAGTAAAAATATAAAGAATATGGGTTAGTACACAAAATGTACTAAGTATGATGACCATGCAAAACATGCTTTAAAAGGGACATTTTGGCTAGAAACCATGCATTATGCCAC
>JAJOOE010004435.1:0-64271 GCA_036250405.1 Solanum raphanifolium | reverse complement strand
ATTCCTCTTTTCCGGATACTTAATTATGAAAGAAACCAAACCCATCTTCCTCACCCCCAAAATCTCGCCTATAATCTTTCCCACTACCAAATCAGTTACCGCTTTCAAAGCAATTGGATTTTCAAACGATTCAACAGTCCCAAAGTTCAAAATAGGTATTATCTTCTTCTTCATTTTTCTTTCAAAATCATTTTTTTGTTTCAATCGATTTTGGATTATTTGTCACAATGGATCATCCGTCTTTTAATATTGGGATTTCCCAATTAATAACACCTAACAATGAACAAAATTTTGAATCTGAACACCCCAACTTGACTGAACAGAGGTCTAAAAGCTTGCATGCAATGGCATTAATGGCGAATCAAACTTCTACCAAGAGAAAATCGAAAACGGAAGTGGGGTCATCATCTAAAGCAAAGGATGCAAAAACTAAAAAGAAAAGGGGTAGAAAGGTTGCCCCTCCCATTTCCCGACCAACACTACCCATGGTATGTCTTTCTTTTGCTTTTAATTTTAGATATTGTTGAAAAATAAACGTATATAGTGTATATTGTAATCTGTAGTTTTAACCTAGAAACACTGATTGTTTGGGTTTGAGTTTAACTTTTAAATGTGTAGATGAAAGATATGGTTGAAAAATATAGTTTTATTGTATATATTGAAATCTGGAGTTTTTTACTAGAAACACTGATGTTTTATTTGATGTTGATATTGAGTATAAATTTTACATTTGTTGATGAAACACATTGTTGAAAAATAAAGTATCTTGGTATATACTGAAATGTTGAGTTTCTACCTAGAAACACCGATATTTTATCAATTGTTGGTATTAAGGTTTCATTGTTGAAAAATAAAGTATCTTGGTATATACTGAAATGTTGAGTTTCTACCCAGAAACACTGATATTTTATCAATTGCTGGTATTAAGGTTTCATTGCTGAAATAAAGTATCTGTTACTGGTGATTCATATACGTAGATGATACAAAAATAAGTATTTGTTTTACATTTGTAGATGAAACACTAGTTTAAGGCAAATTTTGTGTGCTGAGAATTGTATCTAAGATAGGCGTTCAATTCGATGTATGATATAGAGGTTATTTGTTGTACAATGTATCATATTCGTAGATATGCACATGAATGATGCGAAAACAGAATTTAACATATCTGTTAGTTAACATTTTGTATCATGTTTAAATAGAAGCCAATGTATATACAGAAGTAATATGATTTTCTGTATCAGTCATGCAATTTTAGTATACTAAGTATAAAATGATCTGAAACATAATAGTTTGAATCAATTATGATATTTCCCTTTTAGTTATGTATGCATCATTTATCGATTTAGTTATTGATCAACATCATTTATCTTTCTGTAATTGTAGAATATGAAATATGTAATTAAACATAATTTATTACGACTCATGTATCAAAAAGTTAAAATTTAAATAATGAGATAGAACTGTTGATATTTATTATTAATGTATCAAATGTTGATTTTGTGTATCATTTATTCATTTTACCAGATAAAGCATTATTGGTCATTTTTTTGTTGTCAAAAGTGTATGAAAGTTTAAAGTTCATATTAGAGGATTATATGTATGTTGCAGAACAACATAATGTTCCATCATTTGACTTATTGCTTATATTAAGTATCAATTTGATTGATTTATAATCTGTACTTAGGATATGTATCAAGTACAATTTTACATTTTTATGTATCATTTTAAAGCTTATTATTTCTATTAAGTATCAACATCATTTTTTTGAATTGCAGAATATGAATTATGTAGTTAAACAGATTCCAAAACACTCCCTTAAGTTTGGCTCTACTTACAATACAAATTTCATACAAATTTTGTTATCGCATTTCCTCTGGACAAGAACTGGTTTTATACTATGTCACAGCCGAAAAAATGTTGGACTGATGAGGTATCATATTTATTAAAGACAGAGAGAACTGATTGGGCAGCATTGGACGCATATAAAGACAAGAAAACCGGAGAGCTTTTGGGTCCACAACATTCGCTTGATGTGGAGTTTGCTCAAGACATCATGCAACAAGAAAGCGATAGCCTATCAGTGTTGTATCATTCTTTCTCTAATTTTTGTATCTAATTCATTCTTATAATTAATCTTCTTATTTTTTTAGTGATTGTGGAATGTTCGTAGCTGCATTTGCTGAATTCTTGAGTGACGAAATCAACATGTCATATGATAGTTTTGGAAGTGACTATCTTCGCAAAAGATATGCAACACTGCTATGGAAGTATGGTCTCAACAAGGCCAATACAGAATATGTTAGCGACAATGATGACCCTCCAAGGCTGAAGAGCGTCTTAAATCTAACAACATAAAATGAACTTGTTAATGTAGGCTAGTTAGTTTTCTATGTTCCAGTTCACAGGCACATGTTGATACTTATTTGTTTTTTAAGATATATTAATTAGTGCTTTGAAGTATTTACTACCCTTTTAATAATATAGTTTTAAATTTGGAAGAGTTTTGAGGTTTAAAATTGTTTATTTTCGCTTTTAATTTTCTGCTCAGTTCAGTTAGGACTTCAGAAAATTATGTATCCGATAAGTGTGATTATAATGACATTATTGTATCTAATAAGTATGATAATAATTACATTAATGAAATTTTGTGACTGAAAAATATGACATTAATGTATCTGATAATTTTGTGACTGAAAAATATGACATATCATTAGAATTTTTTTAAATAATTATTATGTACATGATACAAAAATGCTTACAAAATAACAAACTTGTTTGTATCACAAATTGTGATACTATATTTTACACGTGATACACACTAGTTAATTTTTAAAAAATTAAATATCTTTTTACATGACGATTCGTACAACATTTTGTACAAATCATAGCACTTGATACTATATTATTAAGTAATATGATTTATCAAGAAGAAATTTATATATATTACACACAATAATTATGTATCATACTAAGAAAATTTATTAAGTATCTAAACATCTGATACTATATTGCTAAACTTGATACAATTACATATAATTTCACAATTTCACCATATTTAGTAAATTTTACATGTTGTTTCTTATACCTTTGTGTACAAATCTTAGCAATTGATACTAATTGAATTTTCGATGCAAAAGTTTCAAAAATTTAAGTATTAGATACATAATATATATATATATATATATATATATATATATACACAAAATTAACTTTGACAGAGTTTAACAAACAAAAATTATAGAACCCATTGATAAACGTTTCAATTCAATTTATTGCATCAGAATCTGTACAATTGTTTCGTTTCCACCTTTGTGATATTTGTATCTGATATAAAATTTGCTATCTCAATTTCTGGTATGTAATAGGAAATAACCAATTTTCGATTCAACAATGCTTAGAGCATTAGCGTCCCTTTTTCCACCTTCAATACACACGATTGCATCACTGCTTGAATCGAAACCTTGTACCTCTTCTTCACTTTTATCAGACGTATCAACGCATAGTGAATACATACTGAATCCAACATCCTGCTTCTTTATTTCTACGTACAATTTCACTTCTATATCATTCCTAATTATCATCGGAGATGAATTACCTTCTACAATATATCGGATCTCAACATTTTTTTCAATTCATCAATATTAAATTCAATTGCAATGGCTGAAATAAGATTCACATATGAAATATTTTCCCCAACCACTATCCCATCACTTTTGTATCGCTCGTACCTAACCTCACTCTTCCATATTCCTGAATGCCTTAACAATATCAAAATATTCATTACGAATCTTCACAAAATCACCTTCAAACAAAATTATGAACCACGTTTCTGAAGCTTTTTTTTGGACGAACAAAGATAAACAATTCAAAATTTGTATTTTCTAATTATTTTAGTGTTCCATATAGGCTGAAACTGAATGTTTGAAACAAATAAATTAAGGCATATTTTGGGGGATTGTTTAATGTTAGCGTATTTGGGAGGATGAAATTAAATTTTCAGTTTCTAATTCCTTACATCACGCAACAAACTAATAATCCTGCATCAAATATAATGTATCACACGGCATAATTGATGTATCCGAAAGTTACTAAAAAGATGAGATTTTTGTAATTTGTGAAAGAGTAGGGATATGAGGTAATTTGTGTCTTACACTATGTGATTTGCATAATTTTTACAAATTATTACATAAGTTAAGGGCCCACTTACTGTTGGAGGCTAATTATTTCCCTATAAAAGGATAGTTACCAGCAACAATAGATAAATAAAAAGTTGGAAATTACTCCTTTACTTCTTTCTATTGCTACTGTTTCTTACTCTTCTTTTATTTTAATATTTTATTTTATAACAATATATATATATATATATATATATATATATATATTTAAAAGAAGAAAGTAAAAATCCCCAAAACCTTAATTCATCTCAATCTGATTATAGGATATCTCATAGCTTATCCCGCCGCCGCAATGGGTTCCTCCGGCAACCGTAGCAATAAAGGAAAGACGGTGTCCAAGTCCGGCAGACGTCGCCGCCGATCTTCCGACGACACTGCATCAGACTCCGATTCAATGTCTCACACCGAGTCCGAATCCGACTCGGCTCCGCCGAGTAGCAGCCGCCGCCGTTCAAGAAGTAGCAGAAGCAAAAGTCGAGGTCATAGCAGCAGATCGAGAAATCATGATTATGCAGACGAAGAGAGTAGTGACGACGAGCGAAAGAAGAAAAAGAAGAAAATTACTGAAGAAGAAATTGCTTTGTATATGGCTAAAAAAGCACAGAAGAAGGCAGCGAAAGTAGCGAAGAAGTTGAAAACGCAGAATGTTTCTGGTTACTCAAACGATTCAAATCCATTTGGAGATTCGAATCTGAACGAAAATTTTGTCTGGCGGAAAAAAATTGAACGAGATGTTACTCGAGGTGTACCGCTCGATTCCTTCTCGATGAAGGCAGAGAAGCAAAGGCAGAAAGAAAGAATGGCTGAAATTGAAAAGGTGAAGAAAAGGAGAGAAGAAAGAGCAATGGAAAAAGCTCAACGAGAAGAAGAATTACAGATGCTAGCTAGAGAACGGGCCCGGGCTGAGTTCCAGGATTGGGAGAAGAAGGAAGAAGAGTTTCATTTCGATCAGAGCAAAGTCCGGACTGAAATTCGTCTTCGTCAAGGTCGTGTTAAGCCTATTGATGTTCTTATCAAGCAATTAGAACCTTCTGGAGATTTCGATGTGGAAATAGATGAGCCTTATGTGGTGTTCAAGGGTTTGGCTATTAAAGAGATGGAAGAACTTCAAGAGGATATAAAATTGCATATTGATTTGGATAGGGAAACACAACTGCATATACAGTATTGGGAATCCCTTTTGGTGGTTTGTAACTGGGAATTGGCTGAAGCTAGGAGAAGGGAAGCAATGGACAAAGCACGAGTACGCGGAGAGGAGTTGCCACCTGAATTGCTTGCAGAAGAGAGGGGTTTGCATTCCAGCATTGAAACAGATGTGAAGTCTTTGTTACAAGGTAAAGGGTATGGTGAATTAGAAGCATTGCAGTCACAAATTGAATCACAAATGCGATCTGGTACTGCTAAAGTAGTGGAGTATTGGGAAGCTGTTCTTAAACGGCTTCAGATTTACAAGGCTAAGGCTTGTTTGAGGGAAATTCAAGCGAAAATGCTGCGCGAACATCTTGAGCATCTTGAGAAACCAGTGGAGAGCCGTGATGTAGAGGTGGAAGAGACATTGAGGACTGATGAGGAAGACACGGATCATGAGCAAAATGATGTTCGAGCCATGTCTCCAGAACCAATCTTGAATGAGGTAGTTAAGGAGAAAGAGGAGGAAGAGGAGGAGGAAGAAGAAGAAGACGATGAAGAGGCTGGTTCTTATTCGCCTGTGTTAATGCACGGGGATGATAAAGAAGAAGCAGTTGATCCTGAAGAGGACAGGGCAATACTCGAGAGGAAACGTATGGCTGTTTTGGAAGAGAGACGTGCCCAAGATAAGATTTTGCCACCAACTCCTGCGGAAGACAACTTTGAGAAGAAGGCTTTTAAAACTATGGGAGCAATGGAGGAAGGGGATGTAGTATTTGGCTCAAATGATGAAATTAATCTTGATTCACAGGTGTACTGGTGGCATGACAAGTATAGGCCAAGGAAGCCTAAGTATTTCAACCGTGTTCATACTGGTTATGAATGGAACAAGTATAATCAAACTCATTATGATCATGACAACCCACCTCCAAAGATTGTGCAGGGATACAAATTCAATATCTTCTATCCTGATCTTGTTGACAAAGCAAGAGCTCCAACTTATGTCATAGAGAAAGATGGAGATAGTGCTGATACTTGCATCATAAAATTCCATGCTGGCCCTCCTTATGAGGATATAGCTTTCCGAATTGTTAACAGAGAATGGGAGTACTCCCATAAAAAGGGGTTCAAGTGCATATTCGACCGAGGAATTCTGCATTTGTACTTTAACTTCAAGCGTCACAGATACCGTCGTTGATGGGTTTCCAGAAGCACACTGCTTGTTGCAAAGTTCAGTGCTTTGTTATCCATTTCCTGTTTATGTATTTGTTAGGCCAGCTTGTATGTGATGTTCATTCATGAACGAAGAATTTTGTCAACTTGCCATAAAGTGTGATACAAATCTGGAGTACTTCTGATTAATTTGTGCTAATTGCTGAACTGAAGTCACTGATGGCTGACAACCTTTAAAGGTTAGTCTTTTTAGTGTTCCTTGTATTCGTTTGCATAAGAGAGAATCTGTTTGTCCAATATCCAATTCTACCAATTAGCTTATCTTGTAGAGGTTAGCACTGAATGATTGTGTCATCGGGAGCCCCGGGTACCTGATTGGAAGGCTCCCTTTACAGAACCCCAACATATCTAGTGTCCTTTCCTGAGTAACCACACTCATGCCTCCAAAATATGCAGAACTTTTCTCATGATTAGCAATTATTCCAGAAGCCATTGAGAACTCTTGGAAACATTGGTACAGTTTTTGATGTTATAACTGATATGTATGTAGTATTCAAGTTGAACTGGAGTGAAAATCTTTGTTCAGTGGTTAATTTCGTATCTTATGCTGCTCCCTCTACTTTACTACTTTTTGATTGTGAAACAGTGTTACCCTTAATGTGTTATTTACCAATGTCTTCTCTGACCAAATAGGTGAGTGGTGTTGGCTAACTATAATTATGTTTTTTTTTCCTGAATTGATGACGATAGCGTCTTTCCAGCTTGCTACAAATATAGGATTTTGGGAATTGTAAATTTTCAATTATTTTCATTTGCTTGTATTGGGAGGAATTGTGAAATTTGAGGTTCCCACGGCTTAATTCTATGCGTAGTGCTTTTCATCTCATGCTTTCTCTTGAGGTCTGGGACGGAAGTTTGAGGAATAAGTTGATTTTCTTTGTGAAGTTGAATTTGCTATGTTTTATAGGAGGTATGGTTGGACTTGGACAGAATAACATGATTGATATGCTTTAATAATACAAACAGAACTCCTTTAACTATAATGCTTTTTTTTTGGTTAAGTAATTAAGTTGCATTAGAAAGGCATCAAGAAGATGCAATGCTTACAACTAAAAGCAAAGTTGCTTCAAACATGAAAATAACATGAAGCTAACTGTGCAAAAACCTGTAAAGCAGCCAAAAAGATAAACCCCTTTGAAACGCTACTGTGCTAGAGTTGAGGAGCTAACAAAATCCAAAAAATTATCCATACTGTTTACAGGGGAGAGAAGGTGCCAATTATAAAGACTAACTAAACACCTTAGTCTTAATGGTGCTTATGGGAGTTGATATTCCATCAAAACACCTGCAGTTTCTCTCTTCCTAAGGTTGTCTTGTGTTAAACATGCCTTATGTGTAGGGCTGTCCATGCTAAACAGAGCTTTCTACTCACATTGGCCCTTTATAGGATTGAAGGTACAATGAAGCCGAATCAGCAAAGTTGATTTGCTTTTTCCATTCTGTTTGTTTTGTGGATTTAAGAAAGCTATGATTTGGTCTTCTCAACGTTGAGAACACCCTCCACGACCTTAACTACCATATAACAACATGCTTCATCCGTATGACTTCTTCCCAGTAAAGTGTATATCTTCAATGTGTTTGTTAATCAGATCTACCAGTTGCCCTTCCTCTGCCTTTTTCTTGAAAAAGACTCTAGGACAACCACCACCTTTCGATCCTCCGGCTCAGATAGCCTAAAATGTTTCTGTGCAAGATTTCTATTCTAAGATCACCATGCCCAAATTATCGATATCCACCTTTCCTGTCATTGTTGCGCTACACCATTAGGGAGCTAGATAACCAGGAGTGCCTCTTATTGTGCTCACAATATGGCTATGATCCCGGTCAATTAGCTTGAGAAGCCCAAACTCAGAGAGCTTAGTGTTGTACTGTAATTTGAGTTACACAAATGTGTAGTCTCTAAAAGGTCACATCTTTTATGAAATTTGAAATAAGGGAAAACAAGGACAATTTGAAACCCAACTTTGAGCAATATTATACTCCCCCCCCAACTATTTATGCCTCCCTGGCTTCCACCAATTAGTTGAGGTTTGTGCTGTATTTAGTGTTGCTATTTCCATCCACTCAACAAATTTCAACTATGGCATAATTTTCAAAGGTATGTCTCTGTAATTTTGACCATTCGATTACTCCAATGCTTATCTTTTCTTTTAGATAAAACATCACATCTTCCACCACCATTGGCATTGGCTGATATTTTTCAAGATTATTATGTGTATAATCATTCAAACTATCTAGATCTTTGATCATGAAAAGAAACCTCGGTGGACAGAGTTACTTGGGACTTGTTGCTAGTGGGAGGTGACATATATTTCGTAGAATTAGTCGAGGTGGGCGAAAGCTAGCCCAGACACCATGTCATAAATAAAACACAATTTTTTCATCTGCTTTACTAAGAAATATGTCTTTCATTTAAAATCATGATTATTTTATTGGGCATGTTTTTTTTCCCGACATGTATCAAAAGTAATCATGTAGTTGTAAAGCAATAACTGGTTGTGATATTTGATCAAGAAAAAAAAATGATAAGAGTATAGTATAGCACAACAATATTTTGATTGAGCATGAAATTTAACAATGAAGTTTTTTTAGCGCATACCAAAGTAATATATGAACTTGTGATGCTAAACTTGGCTAGACTCCAATATTGAGATATCACTTGCCTGTCATTGTGCAGAAGGTAAGCAGCATGAAATTGCTTAATGAGTGATCACGATGGAGAAGACAGGCACATGAAGAACTAACTCATCATTCCAGCCTCATAAGGCGCGAAAACATAGATGAGTTAGTAATGCACACGGCCTGCTTCTCCATCTTGCTCAAACCTCACCTTAGTTTTCCTTCTACAAGGAATTATTTGTGGAAAAAGTTGGTCTGTCTAGACATAGGATCAGTCATATGGCACTATATATGCCTAAATTAACCTTCAACTCTTGCCTAGTACTGAAAAATTAGATAGTCTATGTAGCCAGCACCTGTAATTTGAAGTGATCAATTTTAGAGGGTTTTACCTAATAATACCCAACATAACAAGATTATGAGCACTTTTAGGTCATTGCAATAAGTTGTAAATATAATTGAGCAAGACATGAATTACCATGCTGAAATAAGTGTAGTGCCACTAAATGACAATAGATTTTCAATATTGTGCCAAAAATATCGATGTCATTGCATCCAGAATCGCTAAAGCTTTTACGAGTTATAAATAGCTATATTATATTATTGTCACTGAATAATTATTACGAAATTCTTTATTTGTTGTAGTGTGCACTAAGCTCGTGTCCACTATAAACGGGGTCCGGAGAAGGGCCAATCACATAGGGTCTTTTGTTCCTAGCCTTACCTTATAAAATATCTTCTAGTTGTGATCATGATTTCTTGTCAAAGGGTTCATTATAGCAAGGAAAAATTATGCATCTTTGTTATCATCAATAGGGTTGGGCCCAAGCCAGTATTTTGGTTATATATTCGACAAAATCCAGTAGCTTAAGCTCAAAACGTTCATTTAATATATATATAAATAATCTATCGAGCATTCAATAAGTAAAAATGATTTGTAAAGCAAAACTCATAAACTAATTTTTTTGGCTCTGCTTCTGTTGTTTACATTGCTCTCTCTTTTATGGTTCATAATTAATGGGCTATTATATAGTTGCCACAGAATATGCATCTTTCTAAAATGGCATATTTGAAAGAGTCAACTTATAAAGGGAGATAAAAAAATGATTTGTGGCCAGGAAGAATTTAAACAAAACTATCTCCAAAGAATATGGTGCAGTGGATGAGACTTCTTCTCTCTAAATTAGAGATCTCGCATTCGAATCCTGGATATGAAAACATTCTTGGTAGGGGTTGCTTCCTTCCGAATGGGGACCTACACAGCGTGAATCTGAATTAATCAGATTCTAATATGAATATCAACCCCAAATTAAAAATAAAATAAAATTAAAACAGAACTGAATTACCATTGTGGACCTTTTTATAAGGAGACATCATAGAGAAGTTTTATTTGGTCAATCAAGTTGTAGCATACAATAATATGAGGAGCACATTAATCAAATGCTCAGTCAACTATTTGAGATTATTCCTTATAATAAAAATAAATCACATAAATATCTTTATATAACTAAGAAGGTCATTCAACTAATTAAATACTTAATTTATCCTTAAAATTATCACTTACTTTCTTAATATTATGAATTTATGTTTTTTTTTAGTTTTTAATCTATATTACTTCCTCTGTTTTCAAATTTAACATGAGGTTAATCTTATAATATTAAATTAAAGATATATAGAATGTATCAAAATACTTTTAATTTTTTTGTTTTAAATATATCATGTGAAAAATTAGAATTAAAAAAAAATTATATAAAAAAAATAAGACGAACAAAATAAATTTCCAAAAATAAATAAAGAAGGCAAATAAATAGAGAAAGTATGACTAACTATAGAAAAAATTAATCTTATCTAAAATAAATTATCGAAAAATATTTTTCAAGCATATAAAATGATTTAATGAGTGCATCACCCATTTATAGATAACAATAATAATAATGAATATTGTCCCCCGCGTCAAGTGTAGATCGACACAATACATAAATATCTTCATACGCGTTGACATCGCCGACGAAGAACTATTCCAAATCCTTATTAGAGGTATCACGTTTCGATAATCTAATAAGAAATATGTTATTTATATATTTTTTTATTTAATTTATATAATATTTTGTAAATAGATAAGAAATAAATTATTTATGTGTAAAATTAATATGAAGTTTAATTGATATTTATAACTAATACATATACTTTCTATGTCCTAATTAATGTGATATATTTTGAATCTCGAGAGTTATACAATTTTATCTTTGACAGTATTTTTAAAAAATATCTTTTAAATTTTTGAATGGTCCATTGTGATAACTTATAGTACTATTTAAATAGTTTTCAAACATATAAATTTTATTTGAAAAACCTTGACGATTTCATGTCTAAATTCACAATCAAATTTAAACTGTATCACATAAACTGAGACATAAAAAATATTAAGTTATGTATTATTGTGTTATACGAGATATAAGATACTAATTCCTATATTATTACTAATACTTTTTAACATTATTATTAATATCTGCATAACTCTAACAAGGATAAAAAACGACCCTCGTTTCCATTTGACCAACTTAATATAGTATTATTTCAAATTAATTCCCTCACCATCTTCCCTCTTTCCTTTCTTTATCTTCTTCATTAATCAACAAAACTTTCCATTATAAAAACACTCCAATTCCCAAATCTCAATACTCACAAAACTGAAAAATCTCTCTTTTTCTCTCTAAATCTCTCAAAAATTATCTCTAATTTTTAGTTCAATTAAGTATGGCAGGAACAAGTAATTATCCTCCTCAAACTCCGGCGCCTATGCCGGTACAAAATCAGGTAGCAATTATAAATCCACAGTTCTGTGCACCATATCCAGTTGATTTGAACGTCGTAAGGAAACTTATGACTTGGTCTGAAGGTGCTTTCGGAGTTACCGATGTCAATGGAAACATTGTTTTTAAGGTTAAAGGCAAGTTCTTCAGCCTCCGTGATCGCCGGATTTTGCTTGATGCTGCCGGAAACTCTCTCGTCACTTTTCAACAAAAGGTAAATTAATTACTCTCATAAGTAAATCTTGTTAAATTTTATTTACCGAAACACAGTAAAAAAATGTCTGTTCTCTCTGTATTTGATACGAGTTTAAGCAAAATAATAATAGGTAAAGATACTTTTTGAACTTTGTACTGTCTGTCCCTAATTACTTGTCCACTTTTAAAATGATATATCTATTAAGAAAACAATTAATGACATAATGCGTTTACTATTTCACCTCTATTAATTATGAAGGGATGAAAAGTTCTACATTTTTCAAAGTAATTAATCATTTAATTGAAGGTATTAGGTAAAATAAATTATTCTTTCTTGATTTGTCAAAATAGACAAGTAATTAGAAATAACTATAAAAAGAAAAGTAAACAAGTAAATAGGAACAGAGGGAATAGTAAATATAATGAATGTACCATAATGGAAAGTTATAAAAAGAAAGACATTTTTTGAGGAGTAACTATCTAATCATACAAATATTTTTATCGTATTTACCAAATAATTTAAAATATAATACTCCATCCGTTTCACAAAGAATGACCTCCTTTCCTTTTTAGTCAGTTTAAAAAAGAATGACCTCTTTCTCTTTTTGGTAACATTTTAATTTTAGCTTTCCACGTGACATGTTTAAGGCCACAAGATTAAAAGACAATTTTGTACATTTGACATAACTTTAATTTAAGACCACAGATTCAAAAGTCTTCTTTATTTTCTTAACCTTCGTGCCAAGTCAAACTAGACCATTCTTTGTGAAACGGAGGGAGTAATAATTATATTATATAACACCAATTAATGATTTTAAATCAGACTAGATACATGTTCTTTGATATCAGATAGCTAGGCAGATACATTAAAATAGGAAGAGATATGAGTAAGATTTGTCTATATATATTAGATACATTCGAATCACACTAGATACATACTAGAAATATGGATCTGTATGTATTTGATTTGATTCACGTATATCTAGGATATTAGACGCTAATATATACTCTCTTTTTTGTCATTTTCCTTAAAAAAGCAAATTACATAAAACTTTGTCATTTTCCCTCGGAAAAGCAAATTACATAAAATTTATCATTTTCTCAAACTCTGTTAACTTTTGTACTGGTTCATTTAATCCTGCTATAAAAATCGTAGTTCCTCTGTTTTATAGTGTCCAAAAAGGAACTTTAGATATCAAAAGTTTAGCATATAGTATATGCGCAGTATTTTGAGTTTATGCATTTTGGATTCAGGAAAAGACAACTTATTGAATTCTAGATTAACAGAACTGTAGCTCCGCCCCTAAAACAATCATATTCAAGTGCATTGCAAACTCATGATCACGATAACACCAACAGACCATAGTTTTTAAAAACTACCAACTCTGCCTTTTTATCATATTCCATCGTACTGCTAGTCATTGTTATAGACTCTGTTTGAACCCTAGAGTTTTTACTTGATCCAGGATCTTCGGCTATATATGCAAAGGAATTTAATTTCTTTTTTTGCGATTTTGCCTTTTCAGATGTTGAGTGCCCATAGAAGATGGCAAGTATACAGAGGAGAAAGCACAGACACAAAAGATTTCCTTTTTAGTGTAAAAAAATCTTCACTTCTTCAATTCAAAACCAAATTGGATGTATTCTTAGCACACAACACAGCAGAAGATGTTTGCGATTTCAGAATTGAAGGCAGTTGGCTTGAAAGATCATGTGTTATTTATGCTGGAAATTCGTCTACTATAATTGCTCAAATGCACAGGAAACACACTGCTCAAAGTATACTACTTGGGAAAGACAATTTTGGTGTCACAGTATACCCAAACGTGGATTACGCGTTTGTTGTTGCTCTCATTGTGATTCTGGAGGAGATTAATGAGGATCGTTCAGATTAAGATTGTTATCGCGAGCATTGCCAGTAGCTTGATGTATATTTTGTTTGAACCGCGCTTTTTTGGCTTTAATTTTGAGTGTAGTTGATTGCCAGATTTGGCTAATGTTGTATAAGTGTGTAACGTTGTTGTGTTTGCAAGCTTTTCAGGCAGACAAATTATGATTATCAACTATTATAGACATAGTCTACTTTTTTCGTATTTCATTATGTAATATCCGTGTATTTTAACACATTTTAGGAAAACAATAAAAATATATACTCCTCTATTTATCAAATTTCAATTAAAATATGATGGTATCAAATCACACGCAACACTATAATAAAATTCTCAAATTTAGACTCATAAGCCCTTCAACACACAGGAAGATAAACAACCATAAACACCAGACTCTAAATTTTACTTTTGTATCACATATATATTCCGCTTTCTGGTTACAATCACATCATCCATGACTTCATTTAACTGCTAGAAGCTATGTGGTTGAACTCAAGAGTTCATTATTGCATTTGCAACAACGATGATGGACGATTTCTGCTCACCATTAACCCAAACACGGCCATTTAAACCAACAGTTATCTGAAAAGCTACCTTCTTTCGAAGACATTGAAGAACTGGACATGTTGGTGATCTCAGCAGCACCCGTGACAAATCAATTGATGATTCAAACATATAGCCAAACTTGGCACCTTTTCCAGAAGCATCAATGCACGATAAGTGTAAATCGTGGCTTGTGGTGGCATGCAAAATACCTGGATTATCCTTAGAAGAAGGCGTAAAAGGAAAGTTGTTAGGTATAAACAAGCAGAGATGAACCCATGATTTGAAGTGATTAGGGAGGAATATGGATAGTTGGTAGGAATTTGCAGTGGCGATTGGCACAGCTTCAAAAACAGGGCATGAGAACTTGCAAAAGCAAAAACAGGGCGTGAGGAGCGGCAGCATTACATCTATGAGTCATTTTATTAGTGCCAAACTATACCTGAGATACCATTCAAATTAAAGATAAAGAAAACACATGTGGATGCCTAAGAACATCTGTTGGCTATTGAGGAGTTTGGATAGTTTGGTTTGAGAAAATGCTCATTTACGTCATTATTTATAAACTAAAAATATTTTCAATTTTACAAAATCACTTTGTATACGTGGTCAAATATGATTCGGCTACGTCATTAATTAAATTGTTTTTTTCTTAAAAAAGACTCAAATATGCCATCAACATTAAAAATATGACTCATCTATGTCAGCTAGTTAACCACAAGATGCCTTTAATTTCATGATGCATTAGGAGCAGTTTGGACAAGAAGTACAAAGTATTTATATTGTAGCTACAGTGAGATTCCCTTTTCAGCCAATTATAATGTTTTAATTTTAACCAGTCGGATTCGAAAATTTTATTGAAAGCCCATCGAATACAAATGAGCCTTTTGGGAGCTCCAATGGGAGCTCGGGACACCCAATGAAAAAGAAAAAGAAAAAGAAAAAGTTGGGTTGAAGATGATGTAATTGCCTAGAAGAAAGGTGGGTTGAAGAGTGTGTGATTGCCTAGAAGAAATGTGGGGGTTTGCTGTTGCTTGAAGGAAGGAAGAAAGAACCCTGGTACACTACTTTCTGTATTTGTCGCTTACTCTGAAAATTCTTCCCCTTTTTCCAGGTAAACAATTCTTCATCATCGTTCCGCATAGAGTTTTTTTTACTAGGGCTGGGTGGGGGTGGGGTTGGTTTAATCAGTTGTTAAATTCAAAAAGATGAGAACTTTTTGAGGTGAGTAGGTATCGTAAACTTGAGTTGAGAATTGTAATAGTTCAATAAGTATGTGGATTGTAGTTCATATAATTTATTTTGGGACATGACTGTCAAATACTTAAGCTAAGATGGAATTTTGATCCGTTACTAGTTTGGGATCGAGGCTATTGGGGCCTAATTGATTGATGCCTCAATCCTAAATTATTGACGAATCAAACAATCTAACTTAGATTGTTTGTTTCGTCACTAATTTGGGACTGAGGGGTAATTGATTGATATGACTGTCAAATATTCAAGTGAAAGTTAGAGTTAGATTGTTTGATCGGTCAGTAATTTGGGATTGAGGCGTAATTGATTGATATGACTGTCAAATATTCAAGTGAAAGTTAGATTGTTTGATCCGTCAATAATCTGTTATTGAGGCATTGTTGATCAATTGATTGATTAATATTAGCATATCTTTCATTAATTCTCTCTTTTTTTTTTTTGTACTTTAATATGCTTTTTCTTAAATCTAGACCGACTGTTTCACTTGGCAGCATGGATGTCAAGGTCTGCCTGATTCTTGTACTACTCGGTGTTGTGTGTTGTAGAGCTAGAGAATTAGCATCCCCTGACCTCCTTATAATGAAAACCGAGGATGTTTCAGGTACTTCTCCTATTCTTCTGTAGCAGATGCTATGATCTTCTTATATTTATCTGAAGTCGTTTATTTTTACTTGATTGATTACGGAGTTTAATATGGCAAACATTAATCTTGGCTTTCTTGCAATAGCATTGTGGATAAGTAACTTACAGGCACAGAGACAACTTCAGCTTCTGAAAGATGTCAGCCATAGTAAAGCATTATTCACAATGTGTGAAGAATATACCGCGACTGCACTTGGTTACCTTGCTAATAACAAGACCCAGACAAAGATACTTGACCTCCTTCTCATGACTTGTTCGAAGATGCCAGTATACAAGCACGAGGTACTTGTGATTTGACTAAAAATGCCCATGTATTGTCCATTAGATTATTTTTGTCTAAGTGATCAATTTACTGCCCATCTAAATGATTTTCTGAATGTAACGCTTCATTAATTTGCAAGTGAATTTCTCTTATTTACTTGTAGTGCACTGCCATGGTGGATCAATATGCTCCTCTCTTCTTCTTAGAGATCTCCACTATAAAACCCGACGACATTTGCCAAAAGGTTGACCTTTGCCAGAAAGTGGTTTCCATCTCTCATCAGTTCTCCCAAAATAGCTGTGACTTATGCCATCAAGTGGTTAGAGAGACACTATCAAAACTGAAAGATCCCGACACTCAGGTACTCTTGTCTTTCATTATATTCATTTTATGCCGTACTATAGAATTAAAGAAAAAAAGAACCAAGTTTCAGGGTTAGAGTTGACTTACAATTACATTAAAAGTCTGCGTTATTGCAAAGGCCGGAGGTGGTTAATCTGATTCTCTAAATACTACATAAAAAATGTCAATTCAAACTGCAAATGTTTACAACCCAAAAAAACTCCTATTTTCTCAACTTTGTGGATGTGTAAAAACTGTTCGGCATTTTGTTTTTTAGTTGCAAGTTATTCATATCGGATATATATATATATATATGTATGTGTGTGTGTGTGTATAATATGTGTGTGAGTGCTTGTGAGTCTATCTGTGTTGTAATGGTGTCTTGAACTCTAGGTTAACTCGCACGCACCTCGACTATTCCTTCGGGTTCCTACTGTAACTCAGGCCACAAAAACTTAGGAAGATAGAATGAGATCTCCTAGTGGATTTTGTCTCTACTAGGATTTGAATCTTGATTCTCATGGTTTTCATTCCACCTCTTTAATCACTAGATTACGCCCTTGGGTGTGATACCCTGGAGATTGATTATTGAGCACTGTTAGTGGTCGTTTGGTAGACTGCATTATTAGAAAAAATAATGCATACATTAGCTTTGTGTATTAGTAAGTAGTACCTTGTTTGGTATACTTTTTCAATCTAGTTATACATTCTATTGTGTATTGAGGTGTGCATTACTAATATGTGAAACTTCATGGTATTAGTAATGTAAGGGCTTTTACTGCATGCATTAACATTGTTAACGACACAATTTCCCCTAAAAACTTTTTCTACATCTTTGTGGAGGGTATTTGTAAATGAATATATCTTTTAGAAATCATGCAATGCATGTTATTTTCAACACACCAAACTAAACAATGCAATAGAAATGATCTCTCCATAACTAATACACTATATTTAACATTATTCTTATAGACTCTACTAAATGACCCCTTAGTAACTAAAACGACTATATAACTTGTTATACCTAAAAATGTCATAAATTTTACTAGTCAGAATAACAGAATATATTCAATTGTGAATATTTTCACTAAGCTCATTTGTTTCTCTTATACTTTCAGTTAGACATACTTCAGTTGCTCTTGAAGGTATGTGGATCTGTTGAAAAATATTCCAAAAAGGTAAATACCCTCTGAAACTAATCTTACTTCATAGCTGTGTACCTTAATGCCTAAATTTTGCCGACTCTTTTGGACCTTTTCACGTCCTTAGAAAACTTCTGCAATACCATGTGTCACAACGCTGAACTATTAGAAGAAATGAAATGCTTGAATGACAATGTTTAAAGGATTTTTCGTGATCTGTTTTATTTGATTTTAGGCATGTTGTAATACTTGATCACGAGCGTTAATTGCTCTCTAAAAATGATTAAAACTGATGAGTAAGTGCCACGGTCATACTATATTAGTTGCGTTATTTCTGTATTCTAGAGAACTATTGAGTTCTTGATGATTCATATGTGGAACTATACAAGGCTGTTTGGTAGCTGTACTGATGTTCCTTTCCTTCCTCTGTCTCCACGGCTTTTTGTTCGTGCCTCGTGATTTTTTACAGTGCAAGAAAATTGTCTTCGAATATGCACCAGTGATCCTCATTAACGCGGAGCATTTTCTGGAGAAAAATGATGTCTGCACTATTCTATTTGAGTGTCAGCCTGTTGTTGGTAAAGATGAAGCATTACCAAAGACACAAACTTCATTGCACAAATGCACAGGAAGCTCATTGCTCAAAGCATACTGTTTGGGAAAGACAATTTTGGTGTCACTGTGTGCCCGAACGTGGATTACGCGTTTGTTGTTGCTCTGGTTGTGATTCTGGAAGAGATTAATGTGGATCGATCAGGTGAAGATTAAGATTGTTATCACGAGTGTTGCCAGTATATGATGTATATTTTGTTTGAGCCGCGCGATTTGGCTTTACTTGAGGGAGTGTTTGATTGCAAGATTTGCCTATGTAGTATAAGCTATGTTGCTCAGACTTTTTAAAAATGTCAACGGCTGCGTCATATGTGTCAGATTCTCCAAAAATAGTGTATTTTTGGAAAGGTCGACACGGATGCAGCATCAAAAAGTGAAAAGTGAGCACAACACAACTTAGAGTAAAAGTGTGTAATGTTGTATTGTTTGGAAGCTTTCAGATAGATAATTACAAACTACTATATTGTACTTTTTTCGCATTTCATTATGTAATGAGTTATTTTCTAGGTCGCATCTTATCTAACATACTTTAATTTTAGCCTGTTCTAAAAAGAATGTATATGTAGATTATTGTATTTTAGAATAACTAGTCTTTGGGAACGTGCATTGCACATTTATCCCCTATTATTTTCATAAAATTTGTACGTGCCTAATTTTATATTTCAAACCCACATTTTCAAAGATTGTTACTTTTATAAACTTTGTACATGCCTAATTTTATGTATTATTCTACTAAATACGTGTTTAGTCAAACACAACAATATCATCTAATTTTAACACAATTTTAGTTACTATCACTATTCCTTTTTAGTTGTCATATTGCGTTTTTTAGAGTCAACTTGACTGATTTTTAAAGTTAATTTAGATTACACTAATTTGATATTTTAAAATAAGAATTTAGATATTTAAAAACTATACGAAAAGTACTATAAATTACAATTTTTTTCATATCAATATGATGGAAAAATACATTTGAAAATGTTAGTTAAAGTTTATATCGTTTTACTATTAAAAAAATAAATACTAACAGCTACAAAAGAACGGAGGGAGTAGTTCACGAAATAGGAAATGTTGAAATATGTAAAACTAATTAAGATAATATATATAACATCTAACATTATCGGAGATGCTGACATAGAATTAGCGTTGATACTTATAATATTAAAAAAATGATTAAAACACCTAAATAAGACTAACTTGCTTTTTACCAAAAAAAAAAAGCACAAGTATATAAATAATGATGTACCATATTCAAGGCAATCATGTTATTCCCATGTATGCATGTCCGGTAACTCCATTATCTTTAGAATGTGATACATAATCTTTAGGTTTATTCAAAAGTATGTAATTTTAATTTGGTTAAAAGATGCAACAAGAAAATAACAAAAAACTTCATTTCATATGCCAAATACCTTTTCAAGAAGCAACATATATTAGGCAACCAAGATTACATCCCCATGCTGGTTTACTACTAAATCATCAAAAGCTCAATTATGCTAAACATGATTATAACTTCTAAACTCTTTGTGTATGAAGAAAATGAATGAAAATATTGGGTATATTTTATAGGAAAATAAATCCTTGATTAATTACATGTTCATTAACATTTCAAAAGTTAATATTGCAATAGTCATCGGAAGATGAAACAATTCAAGATTGACATTAAATAAACATAATTAAGTACTAAAGAAGTGATACAAAATTCAAGAAAAAGTAAATACACATTATTAAGTCTATGGGAATTCAAAATACACGTTTCACGAACTATAAGGAGAAGCCTAAACATTCAAGTTATTCATATACTAATGACATACGGTTAAATGTATATAGTCTCTTACTATTAACTGATTATTAATTGTATGAATAGTATTTACTACAACATTTGTGTTTTCTAGTGTTGTATGTATACTATAATATTATATAATTACTATCTAAATATAATTAAATAAATATTTTATAACATTTTAATTTAGAGTAATTTTTTTTAATGGCGTTATTGTAGTAACTCAATTTTATAGGGATATTTTGGTATTTCAACTTTCAACTTTTTTTGTTTCCACTTATAGTAATACTAGTTTCAGGGCACGTGCGTTGCACGTGTGTATCATATATATAGCATACAATGTTGTAAAATAGAAGTAATATTACTGAATTAAAGTTTTTTAGTAAATAATTATAATTTAAAGAACATAGGACAAGTGCTTTTAAATGATTAATACAGAATATTATAGAGTTACTAGTATTTTGAGATCAAAATGACCATATATTATTGAAACATTTCAAAATACATTCAAAGTTTAAATATGGGGAGAAAGTGACATTTCTTTAGTAGTATTATTATTTACTTCACTCAATTTTGTAAACAAATCTAACCAACAAAATTATTTTTAAAATATCAATACAAAAAATGTCACCAACAGTCTTTCCTCTTGAGGTTATGAACATAAATGATGGACACCATTTAAGTATAATATTCCTCTTAAATGTTCATACTTCAAATTTAGTATGCGTAGGACACTAATAAGGATTACCATAAATATTTCAATATTTTATCTTTATACGTAATCTATCTTTTATCAATCAATGAATATTTGAGTAAGACTATCATAGAGAGGTAATTCTACAAAAAAAAAGGTATTTTATTGTTATAACGAATGATGGTTAAATTGAGGTTTGAGCGTATGCCAAATATTTAGTTTGACCAATTCTTTGTTTTAGATATACATATATATTTCAGTAGCATAATTTAATTTTAATATATGAACAACACCATTTTTGGTGAAAAATATTTCATTTCTTTAAGTTTCTACCTTATCTTTGTAGAATTGTAGTCTTCTCCTTTTCCTGACGCATACATATCATATAGTTGTTGTCTAATGAAAGTATCTAGTATCTTATAGAAGTTGTATCGTGATATAAAATATTAAACTTTTTCAATAATAAAAATTAATAGATGAATAAAATTTAAAGTATTGTTTATAGAATCTTTAATTTGATTTAAAATTATTTTATGATCAATCACTATTTTCTTATCTATTTTTATATAGCTATCAATGAGTGCATATTGTGACATAAAATTTTCTCAAATTAAAATGAACACAAAATAATAGGAAAAAAAATGAAATGATACATAGCCAATGAAAAAGGAAGACGAAAATATATGTTAATGCTATATTCACTATAGAGTTCCATTTGATTAAAATCTCTTGTCACCAACACTTTACTTTCTTCGTTCATTTTTACTTACATTTCTATTAAAAAATAATTATTATCATTTCTATATTATCATATTATAAGTAAAAGTGAAAATCTATTTTTGAAATAGTGGATTTAACATCAAAACTAATGATTCAATGGACTACGTTGATGCTTGTTGTTTTAGCAATCAGAAAGAAACTGCTTCATTTGAGGGTAAAAAAAATAAAAAATAAAAAACCAAAGAAGAAATATCTTACTCAAATCATGTGACTTTATTCATATTTGTTTATTATTATATATTGTCTTTCCCACAAATTTTTGTCACTGTTAACTCATGGAAATCGTAAGAAAAAATACGAGTGTGAATTTATGAATGATTTGCTACAAATTTGTTCACCAACTCTTTCTTATGTGGTACCTTGAATTTCGTTGAATTTTGAACTTAATCAATTGTTGCAAATAACCCTGAGATTTTTTAAGAAGAAGAAGAGTAGAAAACTTTAAAAAATCGTAGTTTAAAAGTGAGAGGAAACCCTCTATTTATAGCTAACAAATAGTAGGTCTAATAGGTGCTAATTGTTCCTTATCAGAAAAGTTACAACCTTTCGAAAAAGTCACTGCTCATATGAAAAATCACTACCTTTTTCAAAAGTCACAACTCATCGGAAAAAGTACAACCCTTCGGAAAAGTTACAACCCTTTAGAAAGAAACAACCCTTCGGAAAAGTCACAACTCATCGAAAATATCAAAACCCGTCAAAAAAGTTGCAACCCTTTGGAAAAGTAACATCTCTTTGAGAAAATCACAATTCTTTAATATGAAAGGGTATCTAATTTTAATATAATACAAATAATTAAATTAATAAATAAAACAAATTGAGTATTTTTAATTGGGGGTATTATAGTAATTCAACATTAAGTTTAGGAGTTCATGCTTTTAAGGTAGTATATATATATATATATATATATATATATATATATAGGAAAAATTACAGAAATCCCACCTTTTAGTTACTTATTACCATTATCCCCTATAAGTTTTACAAATCTCCAAAATCCCTCATTTTCGCGCATCAGATTAGTGTATCAACGCTTATATTATTGTATCTCGCGCATCAGATTAATGTATCAACGCTTATATTATTGTATCTCGCACATGTATCAATGCTTATATTATTGTATCTCGCGCATCAAATTAATGTATCAGAGCTTATATTATTATATTCGTTTGAGGGATTTCTGTAATTATAAACTTTTAATGGATATATTATAATTTTGCCTTCAAAGTATGTGATTTCTGTAATTTACCCATATATATATGATATATGATATTAGTTTTGATACTAATATTCAATTCATCATAGAGATAACTTATCGTAATATTAATTAGTAATTACTAATTGTGATATAGTTTATTTCAAAATTAGCAACCGAATATAAGAGATAATACAATATTAGATTTTTATCCAAAATTATTTACTTATCCAACATACCAAACGTCTGTTTGACCAAACTTCTAAAATCAACTTATTTTGATAAATTATTTTTTCTTAAAAAAATACTTTTAGTGGGAAATAGTTTCTATTTAATAATATAATCATAATAAAAATTTCCAAACACTTTTGAGCAATAATTAAATATTTAGCCAAGCTTTTAAAAAATATTTCTAAGTATATTTTTCTCAAAAATGCTTTTCAATAAATATTTTTGGAAAAACTACTACTACTACATTTTTTTAGTTTCTCAAAAACAAATTCTACTTCTCTTTAAAAATAGTTATTTTCTCCAAAAATTTGACCAAACACTTTTAAAAAAAAGAGACTTTTGACCTCCAATTATTTTTTTCTTTCACTCATTACCTCTATTTAAAAACATATATATAAAAAATTATAAAAATCCGGTTGGATAAGGATACAAATTATAGCAGGTGCAGGAGATCAACTCCTAATAGAAATTCTCAATTAAGCCAAAAAATAATTGCCTACAAGAAAGGGGCAGATCTGCTCTTTGCTTGAAGAAAGAGCCTTTGTACTACTTCCTCTATTTGTCATTTACTCTCAAAATTCTTCCCTTTTTTTCCAGGTAAACATTCTTCTATCATTCATCATCATTAGGTATATAATTTTTTAGATTTAATTCTTATTTTTTCTTCTGATTTCTCTTTCTGTATCTGTATAGACATTATCTTTGATGTTTTTTTTTCCTTTTTCGAGTTTTGTTCTTATCTTTGACACCCCTTTTGCTTTAATCGATCTGGGTTTTGATTAAAATTGTAATATATTGTGTTTTTTGTTTGATTGAATTAAGTAGGTTGACTTTTTTTTACTGGGATGGGGTGTGGGGTTGGTTCAGTCAGTTGGTAAATTCAAAAAGATGAAAACTTTTTGAGGTGAGGAGGAATCTAAAGCTTATTGGAGTTGAGAATTGTAGTAGACTGACGCCCTTTTTTTTTTAATTGATCTGGGTTTTGATTAAAGTTGTAATATATTGGGTTTTTGTTTGATTGAAATCTAGTTGGTAAATTAAAAAAAGATGAAAACTTTTTGAGGTGAGGAGGAATTGAAACCTTATTGAAGTTGAGAATTGTAGTAGTTTAAGCTTATTGGGACTGTAGTTTTATTTTGGACATGACCGTCAAATATTTAAGCTAGGTTGGAATTTTGATCAGATACTAGTTTGGGATTGAGGCTATTGAGCGTAATTGATTGATGACTGTCAAATATTCAAGTGAACGTTAGATTGTTTGGGATTGAAGTGTAATTAATTGATACGACTGTCAAATATTCAAGCAAAAGGTAGATTGTTTGATCGGTCACTAATTTGGGATTGAGGCGTAATTGATTTATATGCCAGTCAAATATTCAAGTGAAAGTAAGATTGTTTGATCCGTCACTAATTTGGGATTGAGGGGTAATTGATTGATATGACAGTAAAATATTCAAATGAAAGTTAGATTGTTTGATCGGTCACTAATTTGAGATTGAGGCATTGTTGATCGATTGATTGATTAATATTAGCATATCTTTCGTGGACTCTCTTTGTTGTACTTTATTATTCTTTTTCTTGAATCTAGACTGACTGTTTCACTTGGCAGCATGGATGTCAAGGTCTGCCTGTTTCTTGTACTACTCGGTGCTGTTTGTTGTACAGCTAGAGAATTAGCTGCTCCTGACCTCCTTATTATAGAAACCGAGGATGTTTCAGGTACTTCTCCTATTCTTGTGTTACCAGTTCCCAGGGGATTTAGTATTGTGTTGGGATATGATTTTTGTAATATGGACTGTAAAGTGATAGGATAGCCTTAAATTACACACACATAGGAAAATGATGACTCTGCTAAATAGTAATTGTGCAGCCACAAAACTTACAAATTTGGCGAACAGTGTCCTTCTATGGTCAGTACCCTACTTATGATTAATGAGAACCTCTTTGATTTTCCAGGATAGATGTCTTACGAAAGTTTGTGATTTTTTGTTAATGAAAGCATATCATAAGCTAAGCTTTGAATTTGCTTGCAGTTTATTCATCGACTAATTTTCAGTTCTTAAAAACTCTTACAGCAATGAATAATGATTCTCTTCCAGTTTTTCTTCCTCAAGCCTCTAAATTTAAACTGCAACATTAATGTTGCTCTAAGCCGAAGATCTTTCTTCTCCTTTCTTCTGCATCTATTACCAACCAACCAGTCTCATGAGGAAGTACCATCTATTTATGTGCCACATGGTTCTTCTTTGTTTTCAACTCAATTGGGTTTGTTTGTTCCTTCTGTTTAGGATGGGTTAGCAAACATTCACTGGAAAAATGTGATACCTCATACGACTTATAATGATATAAACATCAAGTTTCCTTTTTGTGTGTGGATATATTGTCAAATATGGCCTGTTTGATTATATAGAAAATAAACTCTGGAAATACAAAATTGGATGGTCAAGTTTTTCATTTTATTGGATTGTGGTAGTCTAGGTCATAATAACAGTTTACTCCAAAAAAATGGGGCACCGACAATGTATGTTCTCTTTAAATAAAGGATTCTTGATGATTTGAGAAGCCTTGGGTGAAAAGTTATCCTGTTGAATTTTGAATAGGATGCTTACTTGCAAGTTCTTCAAGTAGCTACTCCTACATGGATTTATTGTCTGTTTATCCTCCATGATCAAGATTTTTTTGGATGGGCATGTCGCTGATTTCTCCATCCTATTACTCTTTTGTGGTCGAATTCTTATACTCATGCTTACTAGCCTAACTGATGTTTTAACTATATTCTCCTGCAGCAGATGCTATCATCTTATATTTATGTGAAGTCATTTATTTTCACTTGATTGATTAAGGAGTACTTGAATCAAAACTTAAATATGGAAAACACATTAATCTTGGCTTTCTTGCAATAGCATTGTGGACAAGTAACCTACAGGCACAGAAACAACTTCAGCCTCTGAAAGATGTCAGCAACAGTAAAGGATTATGCACATTGTGTGAAGAATATACTGCTACTGCGCTTGATTACCTTTCTAATAAGCAGACCCAGGCAAAGATACTTGAAGTACTTCTCATGACCTGTTCGAAGATGCCAATATACAAGGAGGAGGTACTTGTGATTTGACTTAAATGCCCATCTTGTGACCATTAAATTATTTTTGTCTAAATGATTAACTTACTGCATGCCCATCTAAATGATTTTCTAAATGTAATGCGTTATGCACACTCATGAAGATAGCAGAAGTCTTCTTTTAATATTCTTATCCGTTTCATCCAATAGGGTTATTCTATTTGAGACATCCTTAAATGTTTTAACTCAATATTTATGATATCAATTATCTTGTTTACAATATAGAAAGAAACTGGAGACCCACTCTGATTATGGGTTAAAAGCAAGTCACAGACAGCACACACTGAGCCTGCTTCTCATTTTTTTTTGGGTAACCGTGGTGTTTGGGCCAGATTTCGCGCACCTCGATTAGTTTCACGAGATATCTTCCGCCTCCCATCAACAATCGGTACCAAGTAACTTTGTCCACCAAGGGTAGGACAAATGGGAAGGAATCGCCTAGTATTTTTATCTCTGCAAGGATTTGTACCTGAAACCTGCTTCCCATGTTCCTTTATGTTTTCTTTTCGAGTATAGTTCATCATACAGATTTTAAATAGATTGTTTCTTAAAGTATCCCATTTTATTTTGGATACAATTTGGCTTCTTTTGAAATCCAGAATGACCTAGATTACCCCTATTTGGATGAAGAGAAATGATAAACTAGTGGAGTGTGTCTTTTGATCTTATCCATAGAGCCTGGGGTAGATTGTTTTCTGTGGGGCTTTATGTGACTGTTTATGAAAAGATTAATAATAGCTTGCAATATCAAAGGCAAAAGCATTAAAAACTTGTCAGTTTTCGGTGGTGCTTCATGCACAAATAAAAAATGGAGTGAGTGCTACTAAATTGTTAATAATTCCTAATTACACACATGCATACATTTGCGATAAATGCATCACTTTGCTGTCTATATTTGATGTTTAGTATCAGAGTTCATTAGCAATTAGGTGATGCCTTGGCACTTTGGCACCTGTAGGAAGGCGCCTTATAAGTGAGGCGAAGTGCTCAGCCTGTATTACGCTAACTTTAAGGTTTAAGTTAAATGTGCTTTAAGCAAAGCTATAGCAATATCTTGATATCTTTAGGATCTACATGCAACAACATTGATATGATTTTTTCTGTCTCTTGCTACATTAATTTGCAAGTGAACTTCTCTTATTTTCTTGTAGTGCACTGCCATGGTGGATCAATATGCTCATCTCTTCTTCTCAGAGATCTCCACTATAAAACCTGATGACATTTGCCAAAAGGTTGACCTTTGTCGGAAAGTGGTTTCCATCTCTCAACAGTTCTCCCCAAATGGCTGTGACGTATGTCATCAAGTGGTTGAAGAGGCACTATCAAAACTGAAAGATCCTGACACTCAGGTACTCGTCTTTCGTTATATACATTTTATGCCGAACTATAGAGAAAAAGAATAAAGGAACCATGTTTCAGGGTTAGGGTCCACTTACAATTACTTAAAAAGTCTGCCTTATTGCAAAGGCTAGGTGGTTAATCTGATTCTCTTAAACTCCATAAGAAAATGTCAATTTAAATTTCAAATGTGTACCACTAATGTTGTATCTTGAAAAGACAACCAACATGTGTGTGTTAGCATGAACTTGAATTTTTTTTGCAAATGTGTTGCAGATAATGATACCTCGTTTAGAATATTTCATAATGTGTAGGAAGCTACATAATATTACTAATTATGTACATGTTTGTTGATAAGGTACACATGTCTTTCTACTTGTATTTAACAACATTTAAAAAAATCCTACTTTCTCAACTTTGTGGATGTGTGAAAAATGTTCGGCCTTTTTTTTAGTTGCAAGTTATTCATATATATTTATATATAATAGATTATAGATATGTGTGAGTGCTTGTGTGTCTATCTGTATTGTGGTGGTGTTTTGGACTGTAGGTTAACTTGCACGCACCTCGACTAGCCCATCAGGTACCTACTTCCTCTTAATAGCACAGGTACCGATTAACTCAGCCCACAAAAACTTAGGCAGATAGAATGAGATCTCCTAATGGATTTTGCGTCTACTAGGATTCGAATCCCGATTCTCATGGTTTTCGTTCCACCTCTTTAATCACCAGATTATGCCGTTGGGTGTGATACCCTGGAGATAAATTATTGAGTACCGTTAGTAACTAAAATGACTAAATAACTTGTTATACCTAAAAATATCATAAAATTTACTGGTTAGGATCTGGCTGGTTGGATATTTTATTTCGTTTATACTCCTTATGAAAAAATGTCACTAACCCATAAATGTGTATGGAGACAGTAAATAGTTGTTTTTTGACAAAGACAGTAAATAGTTGTTTATTTTTACCTTTTTTAATTTGGCAAGTGACAGTATGCAGTTCTTATTGCGACAGAATATATTCACTAAACTCATTTGCTTCTTGTGTACTTTCAGTTAGACATACTTGCAATTCTCTTGAAGGCATGTGGATCTGTTGAAAAATATGCCAATAAGGTAAATGCCCTCTGAAACTAATCTTACCGTCATTGCTGTACCTTAGTGCTTGCTCATACTTACCTAATTCCGTCTCTGGTAACTCTTTTGTTATAGTTCTAAACAACTATTGGTACTTGGTTTGGACCTTTGGCGTCCTTAAAAAACTTCTCCAATCGCATGTGTCACAACACTGAACTGTCGAAAGAAATGAAATGCTTGAACGACAATACATGTTTCTTCCAAATCAACGAGCTAGATTGCAAAAGTTTTCTAGTGATCCATTTTACACTTGATTACAAGCGTTAATTTCTCTCTGAAAATGATTAATTCGATGAGTAATTGCTAGGTTATTATTATATTACTTGCAATACTTCTGTAATATGTGGAAGGATCAAAGCTGTTTGGTCTATTGATGTTTCTGCCTCACGATTTTCTGCAGTGCAAGAAAATGGTCTTCGAATATGCACCAGTGATCCTCATTAACGCGGAACATTTTCTGGAGAAAAATGACGTATGCACGATTATGCGTGCCTGTCAGCCTGCTGTTAATAAAGAAGAAGCATTACTAGAGATGCAAACTTCATTGCATTCTGCCTCTTAAGAGAATACAGGTTATTGAGCCCAGCTTGGTATGTTTTGTATGTAAACAATTGGATTACCATCTTTCAGTTTGTGTATAGTGTGTTTTACTTGAAGTGCAAACTTTATCACTTGTTTATATACAATGATATTTCATGGAAGAAGCTCAACTTAATAAAATTTACGACTGCGTTCTTAATTTCTATGAAAGCTTAAGACTGCGCAGGTGTTTGTTATGTAGTATATAGGTCAAAAATTATTTTTCGTATGCATATATTAAGGGCTGTGATCTTGCGAGGGGGATTTAATAACCCGTCGTCAATTCGTATTGCAGGTTGCCTACAGCACATATAATCAAAATAAATTCACACACTAAAATAATTCAGTTTTTCTTGACAAAATTTCATTAAATCCCCTTTGTATAGTTGCATGAAAGTTACAAATTAGTCCTTTCTAAATTCACTCTTCCTTGTTGATTTGAAAATCCAGAAATGTCTTCAAAATTTAAACTCAATTTTGGTTACGTCAAACGATTAAATTGAAATAATTTCATTTTGTTTGTATTCACAAAATAATTTGAAATACCTCAACTTTTTTAGAAAGGTCGGATTTTTATTAAGGGGTGTCAATGGTTGTAATAAAAATGATAATTATGAGGCTAGCAGCGTAGAACATGCAATGATATAGCGGTGGAGGGATGATTTTCATTAAGCAAAGCTAGAACACGACTTGAAGAAATTTTCGCAATCTCTTAACCACTAGATTAATCTTCAACTTGTATCCAGAGATGTCAATACTTGTATATATATTTATTAAATCAAAATTTGATCTTTATATACATCGTAATTTTTTGACACCCCATGGACAAGAGTGGTTCCGCCCCTGTAATGATACAAAACTGTAATGATACAAAACACTTCTTTCTACGCTAATTTGGAAACCCAATATTTGTAGTTGGACTTTATTTTAAATTTCTAACCACATTCTCCATAAGACGCACTTACCTTTTTCCTCTCCGTTATGGAGGAAAGAACTGAGAAGAAGGTATCAATTATAAATGATTTTATACAAGACAATTCATAATATTCATATCGATTTATTATGCGTCTCTAATCATTCAATAACTATCCTAACCCCCGACACAAAACCAAACAATTAGGAAAGTTAAAATAGGAGACCTCAATAATCATTTTACTATGAAAAATGAGATAATCATAAAATCAGATTACCGGGTCATAAAAATATATACATAACCCGGTAATTTTTTCCCTCTCTGTATCTTATATATACAGAGAGTACACAAATACAATACATTATGATACATTATCCTAACTCTTAGCAATAATAATATCAACAGGTTTTGCCCAAACCTGACATATGATAATTTGAATTCCTATTTGCAAAAATGTAGTAAGTTCTTTATCGTGTGCAGAAACTAGTTCGAACATCAACTCACCTCGATCCACATTCGTCGGGCTATTCAACAACTAGAGTCATCTCCCTTTCGAAATCTCTTTTTTCCTATGCTATCTAGAAATAACGAGTAGCACGAAGTCTGAATTCTAATTCTACGATAGAGAACGCTGTAATAACAACTTGGACCACGAAAGAATTCACAAAAAGAATTCACTTAACTGCGGCTTAAATTTCAGTTTCCATAATTCTCCATCAGGTCCAGCTCCTATCTCCTTTCGTTTAACTTCTACAATCACCACTTTCTCCGTTAACCGGTTAATCTCCGTTGCTAAAACAAATTTCCCATTTTGCCCCTCAACTCTCACGCCGGCGCCATTTTTTCCGGTGACTCTCATCCCTTCAGCCTTCGCCACCTCTTCAAACCTCTGTGTTATTCTCTCCGGTGACGATGCTGAAACAAACCTTTCAACATCCACTGTCTCTTTCCCTCCTAGAGATTTCAACAATCCAGATAGATTAACACCTGAGGATAACGAGATTATATGAAACGCATTTAGAAATTTGCCGTCGCGATTTACATCGGAGCTATTTTTCAACTCAAATTCATCACCGAAATGCGATTTCACCTCTTTGTAACCTTTCCGAAACCACGGATCGTTTCTGATTTGTTCAATGGAGATTCGAGTCTCGGGATTCGTGTCGAGGAGTCGGGTCAGCAACAGTTTCAATCCGTGTGAGGTCCATTTAGGGCAACGGAATTCGCCTTTGTAGATTTTCCGATACATCGCCATTAGATTTGCATCGGTGAAGGGTAAATAACCGGCGTTGAGCACAAAAAGGATGATGCCGCATGACCATATATCCACCTTAGCTCCGTTGTATCCTTTCTTCTCGAGAATTTCAGGAGCTACATATGCCGGAGTGCCGCAGAGCGTATGGAGGAGTCCGTCGGGTCGGATCTGATCCGTCACTGCGCTTAAACCGAAATCGGTGACCTTGAGATCCCAATTTTCATCAAGCAACAGATTCTCCAGTTTCAGATCTCGATGATACACACCACGAGAATGACAATAATCAACGGCGGAGATCAACTGCTGAAAATATCTCCGGCTGAGATCCTCGCTGAATCTCCCTTTGCTAACTTTCGTAAACAGCTCTCCACCTTTAGCGAATTCCATAACGTAATAGATCTTCGTCTTCGTCGCGAGCACCTCATGAAGGCGCACGATATGAGGATGGCGCAGCCTGCGCATGATAGAAATCTCCCTCTTAACATGCTCCATGAAACCACCTTTCAATATCTTCTGCTTGCTTACCGTCTTAATCGCCACGCTCTGTCTCGTCCTCACATCCCTAGCATGATAAACCTTTGCAAAAGCACCACAACCCAGAAGCTTCCCGACCTCGTATTTCCCGAATAGGTTAAGCTTGAAATCTCCGGCGCCGGTGATGGTGCCGGCGGTGGTTGGTGAAGATGAACTGCTCTCCTCACGTAAGATCTCTGGCATAACTAAACCCAGAGACCAAAACAGCACCAAATCCCTCCGGAAATGCCTCTTGTTTTTGCATCAAAGCAATGAAATTGCTCGATGATGAGAAAAATCAAGAACCAAATCGTAGCTTCTACGCAGAAGATAGAAGATTCGAATGGGTGATTGGTCAATGTTTAAAGCTTTTGATATTTTGTTGTTAAAAAAGTAGAGGGTAAGGCGGAGAATAGGCAATCGTATTCAAATTAACCACGTTATTGGTTGAACAAAAAAAAAAGAAGTACGCCATCTGATCCATATTACTGGATCACTTGTCATTTGCTACGATATCTAAGAAAATAATTTTAATAATTCGCGTCTTAAAATTTTTCTTAAGAATTTTGTAAATAGACACTTTAAAAAGAATTAATTGCAAGGTTGACATAAAAAAAAATTAATTAATATTTTGTTAATTTAGTAAAATTGATAATTAATAATTTCTCTGTCTAACCATACTTATACACTATTGACTTGATGAATATGTTAAATTTAAGGAAAAATTACTAAACTACACTACATATGTTTACATATTCTCGTTTAATCCCTATTCTTTCATAAAAATACAAAAATCCCTATTTTTCCCCAAACCCTCTATTCCGGATACTTTATTGTGAAAGAACCCAAACCCACCTTTCTCATCCCCAAAATCTCGCCTCTAATCTTTCCCCACTACCAAATCAGTTACCGAATTCAAAGCAATTTAATTTTCAAACGATTCTATCTCTATTCAACCGTCTCCAAAGTTCAAAATAGGTATTCTCATCTTCTTCATTTTTCTTTCAAAATCAATTTTTGTGTTTCAATCGATTTTGGATCAGTTGTCAAAATGGATCATCCGTCTTTTAATATTGGGATTTCCCAAATAATAACACCTAACAATGATCAGATTTTTGATTCAGAAGACTCCAACTGGGTAGAACAGAGGTCTAAAAGTTTGCATGATCCGGCATTAATGGCAAATCAAAGTTCTACGAAGAGAGAATCGAAAAAGGAAGTGGGGATATCATCTAAAGCAAAGAATGCAAAAACTCAAAAGAAAAGGGATAGAAAGGTTGCCCCTCCCATTTCTCGACCAACACTACCCATGATATGCATTTCTTTTGCTTTTAATTTACCCACGTTAGCGAGAATGATGATCCTACAAGGTTAAAGGGTGTCTTCATTCCATTGGCAGATGATGAACTGATTAATGTAGAATAGTAGTTTATTTACTGACTTACAGTCAAGATATGAAATTTTGTTGTTTTGAAGATACATTAAGTGTTTTGGAGTATTCCTTTCCAGGTCAACATTATATTTTTAAGTAATTCATACTTCTAAATTTGAAGTGTTTTTATGTCCATAATTTTTATGTCGCTTTTAAATTCGTTTTCAATACATTTTAGTACCTTATTAATTTTTGTATATTATAAGTATTATACATATCACTACAGCTTCTCCTACAGTGAAACTGATACAAAATTTTCACAAAATTATTAAGTATATGACACAAAATTGTTTTCACAAATAACAATTATTCTTCACACAACATGGTACAAATTATATCTTATAAGATTGCTACAAATCACAACAGATGATACTAAATAATTATCATATACATAATATTATGTATATGATACTTAGGTGCTTCAAACATCTCAAATTGATACGATTTTATTATTTCATGCCAAAGTACAAAGATATTAAGTATCAAATACATAAAATTGATACCAAAATTACTCTAACTTTTTTAAGCTGATATTAAATTTCCAAAAAATTATTATATACATGAAACACAATTGCGTCCATAAATATCAAAATTGTATGTATATGATATAAAATATTGGTAAAAATACAACATCCGATACTCTATTATTAGTAGATACAAAATTTAGAAGAAGATATTATGTATATGATATATCATTGCTTCAAATGATACCTTTTTTGCATGTTGTCTCTTTTAACTTTGGCAGACATCACATCTATTGATACTATTATTCTATCCCATACAAAATTTACAAACAATTAAGTATCAGACACACAACAATGTATAGCAAACTAACTTTATCAGAAATTAACAATAAAAAAATGTAGCCAGAATTGAAAACATAACATTTTTCATTTATTGCATCATAAAATAGTAACCGAAAAGTACTTCATAAAGTATCAAATTTGAGAATTATTAGACATGAAGCATAAAAGTACTTCTAAAAGCAAGCATTAAGAATCTTTCGGGAAGAAAGTACATGTTCTTCTAATGTGACCTTCCTATCCACAACAGTTCGTGTTTGTGGTAATTTTTTCATCTGGATTTTTCTTCCTCTTTTTTCTTGGCCTTCCAGGAATTTTTTTTGTATCTTGGTGGCAAGACGACTTCTTTCAAAATACATTCTGGAGCTATCCAATCACTTTTGTCTGGCATTGGTTCCATTGAAATTGCATATGTGCTTGTTAATGCATCATGTTTATACTAATCAGAGCAGTAGGGGTGTACATCTCTCAAAATGCACATGGTACTCTATTGTATCCAATGAACACAATACGCACACCTATCCTTCTTAATTAATACATTAATAACTAGAAGTAACTCAAAATGAACATGATACCTAACACCTACAATTGCACGTAACACATGTTATTTGTGTATCATGATCAACATAATAGCAAATAAATTATAAAAAATAAAGAATGTTATAAGATTGAAGTATTACATACATTTTGTTATCAGATCTTTTAACTCTAAAATTGAAGCTATGCTTTATTTTGTATTTTTTTCCATTACAGCCATTAGAGTTGCCTTATCCTTGTACAATTGCTTCACTTCCACATTAGAAACATTTGTATCTGATATATAATTTTCCACCTCCATTTCTGGTATGTAATAGGAATCACAAAGTTTTGATTCAACAATGCTTAGAGCCTTTGCGTCCCTTTTTCCACCTTCAGCACATACAATTGCACCTGTTGTTGCATCAAAATTTTGTATCTCCTCATCACTTTTATTCGATGTATCAATGCATAGTGGATACATACCGAATCCTACCTCATGTTTCTTCATTTCTATGTACAATTTCACCCCGGTATCATTCTGAATACACAATGGAGATGAATTACCTTCTACGACGTATCCGATCTCCATATTTTTTTTGATTCATCAACATTCAATTTTGCTGCAATTGCTGAACTAAGATTAACGAACGAAATATTTTCCCCAATCACTATGTCATCACTTCTGTATCGCTCGTATCTAACATCACTTTCCCATATTCCTGAATGCCTTAACAAGATCGAAATATTCATTACAAATCTTCACCAAAAAAAAACGTTGGAATTTTTTTTGAATCGACCTTCCAGAGCTTTTCGAAAAACAAGAAGAGAGAATTTCAAAATATGAAATTTGAAATTTTAGTTCAGTAATCGTTTTATGAATGACTAATTTATAGATGAAAGAAACGTATGTGTGAATTGTGGCAATCAATTTTATTTTTGTTTTAAATTCCTTATTTAACGCACTAAACTGATAAAATTCCTTTTTGAACGCACTGAACTGATAATTACAGCTTCTAAATTAAAGTATCTACTCGCATAATAAAGTATCCGCAAGACAATAAAATAAAGGGAATTTTGTAAGTTATGAAAGAGTAGGGATATGAAGTAATTTGTTTATTATACTATGTGCTTTGTATAATTTAAATTTAATGCTTTGAAAAATGTATTAGATATTGAATAATATTTAATAGCAAGAGTAAGAGAAAATGACATAAATAGTCCCTTAACTATATGAATATGTCTAAAATGGTCCTTAACTATACACTTAACGAATTTAATCTTTTAATTATTCAAAAATTTATCAGCTTTGGTCCCTTAACTATACACTTACCGGTTTTAGTCCTTAACTATAAACTTACCGATTTTAGTCCTTAACTATACACTTACCGATTTTAGTCCTTTAAATATTCAAAAACTTATCACGTTTGGTTTTTGTCCATTTTTAATACAAATAGCTTAAGTTTGTATTAACGGGATCCATATCTTGAGAAATTAAATTATTTAGCAACTTTTTCTGTTGTTTCTCTCTCTTCACTACTTTTTCTTCAAATTAACCTTATGCGAAGAACCTTAACTTCAACGATTTAGAATAAAATTCACGAGGAAAGAAAATATAAGTCATCATTTTATTCAATAGAGGATAAAAATGAAGTATATTATTGCTACTAATGACTTGAATATGTTAAACTTTATTATAAAAAGAAAAAGATTATTACCTGTTAAATCAAAAGTTTGTACTCCAACGACTTCATTGAACGGAGTTTGTTTAATTTTTTTTTAAATAGATCAATTTTATTATTCTATTCATTTTATTTTACGTAAAGAAATTTGAGTATATTAAATAAAATCCGCACTGATTAGCATATTCAAGTCATATATGCTTAATTTTATCCTCCATTGAATAAAATTACGACTTATATCTTCTTTCCTCATTAATTTTATTTTGAATCGTTGACGTTATTGTTTTTTTCATAAGAGTAGTTTGAAGAAAAACTGGCAGGGATAGAGAAACAACTTAAAAAATGGGTTAAATATTTAATTTCACGAAAATTTTCGTAAATATAAACCTTAACTATTTGTATTAAAAAATAGACAAAGACCCTGATAAGTTTTTGAATACTTAAAGGACTAAAATCGGTAAGTTTATAGTTAAGGGACTAAAATCGTTAAGTGTATAGTTAAGAGACCAAAGTTGATAAGCTTTTGAATAGTTCAAAGACTAAATCCGTTAAGTGTATAGTTAATGAATCATTTTAGACCTACTCCTATAATTAAGAAACTATTTATGTCATTTTCTTGCAAGAGTAAAATAGACTCAAAATGGTAATTTATTTATTAGTTTTTCAAACTGAACAAATATTATTGAATAACTATTTTTAGTATAATGAACAAATAAAATTGAATGAAGGAAATATGTGATAACTATTTTTAATATAATCAACTAATATGAAATGAAACCGTGGGCCTAAAGGATGTCTAGCCAACCGCAGAACCAGACAAATGAATTGCTAATCACATGGAACATGAGGAGCAACAGAAATGATTGAACTCGAAAGTTCTAAGAAAATGTAGATTATATAGTTAAGGGTAAGGACTAAGGAGTGGCCAAATTAAACCATGTAAATATGATGAAATTTCATTATTAGGTATAGGTTGGATTATAATTATTATATTAGTAGCTATATTTTGTCTAATTATAATTTATAGGGACTGTTTTTGAGTTGTATTTGTTGTTTAAATTCGTTGAATTTGTTCTATTGTTTTCGTTCGATCTGATCGATCAATTTTGATATATTTGTTTGCTTAATTTAGTATCTATATGTATCGACACTTTCTCAATGTTGTTGGATACATTAATTTTAGGGCTTGTCACTTTGTATTATTGTATTTTTAATTATTATTTTTGAATATGTACACCATGTATGTATATTGTATCGTCATAAATTTAGATTTTGATCCTAGATATAAGCTAGATAAACTTCAATTCTTCAAATACAATTTAATTACAATTTTGAAAATCACTAGATTTTTAGATGCAATTATAACTTCGAAAATAACTAAATTCTTAGATATAACTCAAAATTACCAATGTAAAATCGTAGAAAATATATTTATGTTTACCCATAAAGAAGATTTAGAGAAAATAAATGTAGTGCGGATTCACCTAATGACGTTTCATCGATGATATTTAACCTGAAACAATATTCATTCCTTACTCAAATAGAAAAGTGACAGTCTCAATCTAGCATGTGATTTTGAACAAAAATTTTCTTGTGGACTCATGAAATTTTGTTTTGATTATATGAAATGCTTCTTTCTTTGTTTGCAGTACCTCAAGTCGAGTTTTTGTTGTAGCATTGAATGAGATGACGAGAGCTGAAATCAAATTTTTTTGCTATGCTCCACAAATATTCGTACGATTCTTATGAATTTTAAGTGTGTTTGAATTTCACATCTTGTTAAATATTTATTGAGGGATTGTCTACCTTCTCAAGCCTCTCTATCATGCCTTTGGAAAGTGACAGTGGATGACTTGCATTATTAAATGATTTTTTTTTCAAATTAAATGAAGTTGTTCCCTGCCCTGTTTTTTGGTATTAATTAATGAAGGTAGGTCCTGTATGATACATTTGTGGGTTACATAGAAAATTAAGATTGAGAAATCTCGAAAGAGGGGAAGAGTCTATAGAATTTTTTTTTTATACATAAACGTATTTTTTGATTTAGTCTCATTTAATATATATGTCTTTCAATTTTGGGTGTGTATAAGTAGCCACTTAAACTTATATAGAATCGAACAAGTAGACATACACGTTCTACTTGATCCCTTATGTGATAATTTGTATCCTACACGGTATCCTACATGATGCCTTACATATATTATGACAAGTAGAATGTGTGTATCTACTTGTTCAACTTTATACAAATTTAAGTGTCTACTTGTACACATCAAAAATTGAAAGACATATATATCTTGAGATCAAATTAAAAAACATATTTATATATTAGCCGTAGATGAAAGAGGAAAAGGGCGAAGGGAAATTGCTAACAAGGGAAGTGAAAGAGAAAATGAAGAAAGGATTTTAGAATTACATTTTAGGAATTGTTGTAAAATTTAAAGTATAGCTATGTTTGTTGGGGGATGAAATTATTAGGGACTTTTGAGACTTCTATTTATTTTAGATGAAAATTCTAGATGAAAAAAGGGGGGAAATGTAGAAGAAAAAGAATTTTTGTTGCCCGTACATATTATACACGATTATATATGCCGATTTTGTTGAAAAATATTTATACAATATTGATATATATGCCCATTTTATTGAAAATAATTTTTATTACCTGTACATATTAGTAAGTAACCCCTCTTTTTTTGTGGTATAGTGGAAAAGACTAATAAGTAATACTTCTTAAATCTAACAGGCGTAAAAATTTCATTTCTTTGACTGCATTTTCCATACCAGCAAATCTTATTCATGTCTGCGACCTTTAATGATTAATCACAGTCACTAAAAAAAAACAGGGTTATTGCGACGGTTATTTATGCGGCAGTTTTAAACCGTCACAATGTACTATAACTGTGAAAATGTCGTAATCCCATCTGTCACAAACGTATTATTGTTACGAAATCGTCATAATATTTACACAAAATCGCCGTTATACATATATAAAACCATCGCAATATTCCTTTTTAAATGCGACATTTTTTTTTGGATAAAGCGATTGTTTACACCCGTCGTAATTGTGTCATTCATATATAACGGTTAAAAAAGATCGTAATGTTCAATTCTGACGCCGTAATAATTATATTTTCTAATTTTGTCAATCCATACTTATATCCTATTTATTGCACCCTATATATATAAATTTCTACAGTTAGTAATTTTAACACAACATAAAAGATCAAATGAGCAAAATATTCATCACATTAAACAAAAGTACTCCAGAAACATCATCAAAATACTACTACTGTTTTGAAGTGTTAATCAAAGCTCCAAAATTACATCATCAAAATAGTAATTTCAAGTGTCATTCAACTAGAATATCCAAAAAAAAAAGGTCCTAAAAGTGATTCCTAGTTGATGCTTAGTCCATCATCCAAAGATTTCTAATCGATGGTTGGTCCGATGGGTGACTGATGAGCCCCACTTTTTGTATCGGATGCCTGAAATTTTTTTTATTAATTAACAAGCAAGTTGATGATCATACTCCAAAAATATATGTATTCGCACGGAAGTATCAATGAACTTGGAAAAACATTTTTGGAAAAAAATTCTCTTGTAATAAGTACACTTCTCACCTACATACTGAAAAGATTTTCAAATACCATTTTTGTAATCACCAATTATTCCAGAAAGAAATTTCCAAAAGTTTTCTTTAAAATTGAATTCTTTTAAGTCAATATTAACATAAGAGTAAATATAAAACATAAGTTACTTGGTTCTATTCATCGGTCAAGTAACTTATCATGACAGCCTAGACACGACTATTTACCGGTGAGTAAGGAAGGAATGCCACCATGGCTGGAAAGTGGAAACAATGATAGCATACAACTACTATGCCTCAATACAAATTATTGCTACAAAATGCTGCCTAATTCATATTCTCGACGAATTATTCTCAGTTGAGTAATCAACTAGGCTTAGATATGTCACAAAATCCGGGTAATGAAAAGGGACACCGCCATAGCTGCAAACCAGAATAGAATACAACATCAACAACGAACAATCTATAGTTGGATAAACTAAATGAATCCTTAACATCCCTTCCACTCAATTAGGACCTATGTCGTCCCAATACTCGTCACACCACTTACAACACAATTTAGTTTTCCCTACCAAGATTCGGTTCAAACTGACCAAAATCCGATTAACTCAATAAGCTCTATATCATCACAGCCTACAGATAAGCATAAGCAATGATGCTTACTGCCAACAAAGTTAATATTGACTTAAAAGAATTATCTAAACATCAAAAAAAGGAACTGCAAAGCAAATTGGACTTTATTAAGAGTACACTACAAAACATAAATAAATTCCTAGCAAAATAAAAATAATCATAGCCCAAACAGAACTTAAAGAGTACATAAAGATAGTGTGAGACTCTTAGATATATTCTTAAGAAAGAGTACATATAAAACATAGATATTTATGATGGTCATACCTGTGGAGGAGGTGGAATTAAGTGAGCAAACTCTTTAGGGACATTCCCTATGTTCTTTTGATATAAGCTAAGTAGCACATTCAATTGTGATTTCATACTCATCATCTCTTGCTGCCACTTTGGAGGTGGAGCGCTAGCGCTAGATGATCTCACATCGACATGCTTAAATCTCCTAGATGTCTGTTTGAATGCCATAGTTGGAACAACGTAACACCCAAGCCTAACCCTCGAACACGGCCCGGTTGTTCGGGACCGAGTACTATACCAAGTACATTATTTGGTGAAACTTCGACAATACTTTCTGGCCTTTGACGACAAATTTCTTCAATTTTCTCCCGTGCAAAAGAAAAACAAGCATAATACTGTTGTCATATACCAGTTGACGACTCTATGAACCACACATTCATTGAATGACGTATCACTGATTTTATCTAAGCTGTCAGGAATTAAGACACTTAATATCTCACATATGCTGATAGCTTTATCCTCTCTAGAATCTACTCGTGTTGCGATCTATGGCATAACATGTTAAGATTCTGTAGGCTTTTAAAAATATTTGGAAATAAGCAATAAAGTAGCATATTTACAAGGATAAGGAAAAGTTAGAAAATTAACAATTAAAATTGACATGTGTGAGGTGTGATCACTTAACTTATATGGATCTTCTAGTTTTGCTAATTAGGAGCAATTAACTGAAATCTGAAATAACATAGAGTATATATTATCATAGAACTGTACATGCAAAGCTAGATGCAGATTACTACTATTATATTACATTTATAGCTAGTGATTTCACGTAACTAGTTGTTGGTTATGGATTTTCACAACCATAACCAACAACTTGTAGGAGTGTGCAATGAGGATCAGCTCCAAGAAACTGAATTAAACTAGTAGTGTCCTTCATTCACGAAAGTTTTAATGAACACAGAAATTGTCCTGTGAAGTGAAAGTAGCAACAAGTGTGTCATCTATTCATAAACTAGTAGATTACGAAGTGCCTATAAATTGTAAATACAAATTTACCTAACGTAATTGCCTGCCACTCATGGGATTTGGCTTGAATTACCACAGCAACGTTCTAGCATGACATTGGAACTAGTAACCTATAAGGAAAAAAAACATAAAATTCATGATTAAAACATATCAAGATATACCATACTTGAAGAATTAGAAGAAGAACAATTCGGTTCAAGTGGACAAGCAAAATGCTGAAAGCATAGCACATATGCAATTGATTGATAAATTTTGCATTTTTTAATGTCAAAATAATTGCAGGAAAAAGTATTATATTACATACAGAACTTCTTTGCAGGAACTTGTGCAAAATAATGTTTAAAAAATCTACTCAGAAAGTGAAAGAGAAATAGAGACTTACTTAAGTTCTGAACTATTGTCCCACCTAGGTCAATTATGGGAATATGGGAAATGTTGGACCACTGGGAGTTCGAGCCACTCCGATTGGTGCAACTTTCTTCTAACTGTGGGCAGACGCTAATTCGCAGGTTCCATAATTTAGTGAGGAGTTGCATGGCAGCTCTGGATGGCAGATGCTCCAGTTTTTCGCAGTTACATAAACTTATCTCTTCCAAAGAAACAAGGTTGCCGAGCCCATCCGACAGAGCTTCTAACAATGGACAATCACGGATCTCCAGATACCGTAATTTGGGCATGGCATCTGAGAAGTCCACATGTTGTAGCCGTTTGCATCTCACCAGATCTAATGTTACAAGAGAAGTAAGGTTGCCAAGTCTATGAGGAAGAGCCTCGATTCCGAAATCATTTATTCCGATCTCTGTTAGGGCAGAGAGTTGCATAAGCTGATGGGGCAGAGAATCCCAATCCGTACGTCCGTATACCTCCAATGTACAAAGGGACGATAGCTGCTGAATGCCATTAAAAATCAATTGGAATGCCTCAAAATTCACCGTCTCTGAGAAAGGACCAATTTCCAAATGCTGTAACCCAGTGAGGTGGTGAAGTCCCCCTGCGGGTACACTAACCAATTTGGGACATTCTGATAAACACAAATACGAAAGTGAAGGCATTTCCCACATATGTAAAGGCAAGGAAACCAAGTTGTTACAGTAACTGACCGTCAAAATCTCTAGAGACCAGCATTGCTCTAGCATTCCACTTGGTAAACTGGTCAATCCATTACAATTGGATAACTCAAAACTTCGGAGGGAAGTCAAATAGTTCTCTCCACTGGGAACAGGAAAAGAACTGAAATTGGTGCAGCTGGTAATCTCTAAGCTCTTGAGAGAACGGAGATTGTATAAGCTTTGTGGCAATTCACGAACTCTCCGCAGAGTGAGACCAATAGGTGTTGAAGAGAAACATTGTTGCGTAGCATCTCATTGGGAAGAAAAATGAGCTCTTTCACGTTACTAACAATAAGATTCACAAGAGATGTCAAGTTGCTGCACAAGTTCAACAATGGCATTTCACTGTCAACTCCAACAATCTCTAATTCACATAGGATTTCAAATTGATTCGGAGTACTTTCTAACAAGGGACAGTCACTAATCCTCAACTTCTCAAGCCTAGGAAACATTCTTACTCCAACTTCAACTCCCTTCCACGCAATAAGGCTAGCCATATTCTTCAATACTAGTTCTTTCAATGACGGGAACACTTGGATATTGCCATTATTGCTGCTTGATCCATTATCCATTATCTCAACACCATAAAATGTATGTCCGATGCATTCCAATTCAAGGAATCCTACCAGCTCAAGATGCTGAAGGAACTTCAGTTGGCCAAGCGATGGAATTTCTTTGCACCTTTTGCAACCACTTAATTTCAACATGACCAAATTTGGTAGCAATTCTTCACTGAACCATGAAGGAAATTTAGTCCCTAAATAGTCCACAACTGCTAAGGTTTTCAAGTTCGGATGTGGTTGAAGTCCATCCAACACATGCTCATGATTGATCTCACAGCCTTCTGATTCATCACGGGACCATGAATACACCAGCTTGTAGATATTTGGTTTCTCCTGTAAATATGCTGTTCGAGCCTCTTCTTTATTTCCGACTAATTGAAGATGTTCGATCGTCAATTCACCTCTAAGTTTTTTCAAACAACCTAGTTCTTCTATTCGACGACCTTTCTTTAAACCTACATAGAAAAACTGTAGCGTCTGAAGACTAGTCAATTGCCCCATATTAAGTGGCATCTGAAACCGATCCTTACCTGTACATGATTGGTAATGATACTTGCAATATATGTGTCTCAAACTTATCATATTTGCCATTTCTACTGGAAGCTTCCTGAGTGAAAAACAGTTATTGACTCTAAAAGTTTGCAAATTGTAGAGCTTGCAAATGGAGCTGGGAAAGGCTCTGATCTTATTGTAGGAGAGATCAAGATATCTCAAGTATATTAGCTTGCTGATTGAGGCTGACAACTCCTTGATGTCTGACCTGGACAAATTTAAAACTCTCAAGAACTGAAAGCTCAACAACATATCTTCAGATAGATTTCTTTTCCAGAACAATGTGCACAAACGTCCTGGCTCATTTATCCTCTCTATTTGATCACTTGGTGAGTCCCATCCAAAGTATCGGACTTGAGAATGATTTTCTCCTCCAACTCTCTTTGGATCAAATAATTTAGATTTCAATATATCTCTGGCTAAATCATGCACAAGATCATGCATCTTACAGTGCGTTATATTGTTGTGCTCATCTAGCTTGACATCTTGCAGCAAGGAATTTCGCAACAAGAGTTGGAAAAACTTGTTCCCGGTGTCTTCCATCACAGTGGTCTCTTGACATGGATGAAGAAACCCTTCTGCCATCCAGAGTTGGATTAGTTGGTCCTTCTCAAACTCAAAATCTTTTGGAAACATTGCAAAGTAACTAAAACATTTCTTCAGATGTGGAGATGGTAGATAATCATAACTGAGTTTTAGGATTTTCTTTAAGCTATTTTCCCCGTTATCAGCTTCACCTGTAACAAGGGGGTTGCCATCAAGAATTGCTTGCCATTCATGTATTTCCTTATATCGTAAGAGGCCTCCCAACACACTTGTAGCCAATGGTAGACCTTGACACAATTCAACAATCCTGTTTTCCATGCTCACCATTTCTTTTGGAACCTCCCCATCAACAAATGCTCTTTGTTTGAAAATGCACAAACAATGATCTCTCGCTAATCTTTCCAACATATGATGATCTAATGCTACTGTGGATGCCACTCGTTTCATACGTGTAGTCACAAGAATGCAGTTTCCTCTTGACGTGTTTATTCCCTTCAAAGTGTCCATGAACTCATGCCACAATGTAGGGTCAACACGCCACAAATCATCTAAGACAAGCAAATACCTTTTTCCTCCCAATTCATCTCGAAGCTTCTTGACTATTATATCCCTGCTTTGGACCTCAAGTTTCCTCTCTGTCAATGATTGGAGGATTAGTTCAAGAAAGCTCTTCGTTTCTGACATTTCAGCTAGACACAACCAAACCCTCTTTTCAAAGTTTTGCTTGATTTGTTCATCATTGAAAATTCTCTTAGCCACAGTTGTTTTACCTAAACCCCCCATACCAACTAGAGGAATGGTGGACATAATAACTTCCTCTCTCATGTTCAACATCTTCTCCTTAATTTCAGCAACATCGTTTTCTCTACCAACAACATCTGAAGCAACTACTAAGGAATCTGTTTCTCGAATTGGTAGTATTTGCTGAGAAAGAACCATCGGTGATTGGAGACCGAGGTCGTTGGCTAACTGATTGATAGCCCTCATCTCTTTCGTGATATTGTTGATTTTTTGAGACATTTTGTACTTAAAAGCAGTATGAGAAAAGAAGTTACGAACCTTTTCCATTATTTTGGTTCGAATGTTCATCACATGTGCTTTGAGAGATTCATATCTGTATACGTCAAACAAGTTTTCAGCATCCTCAGCAACTCTCTCAAGCATCTTGAGCCATTCTTCCACAGCCTGATTGTCAACTTGTCGTCTTTCAGCATCATGAATGAAAGCTTGGATCATGGATACATAGTTTGTCAGCATTCTGAGATTTTTCTTGCAGTTCCTTAAACTTTTAGCCTCCTCAATAGTGAGAGAAAGCAGCTTCTCAAGCACAACTTGAACTGTAGCACCAATTACAGGATCGGCCATTGTTGTGATGCTCCTTCACAAAGTCTTCTTCTTCTTCTTCTACACCAAAGTCTTCTCAAAGTTCTTGCAGAAATCTTCTTTTGCTAGTTGTTTGGCCACCACTAAAAGAAAGAGAACAATTCATACACAATAATTTGAATAAAGAATAGCTTTTGTGGATTAACAGCTAATCATTCTTTAAATAAATATTTTTTGGGTGGTGGTTGTGTTTTTTTTTCTAATGAATGGCAGTCTCTTTCCAATTAGTAGTTGACATATATTGGGCAGTTAGAACCGTTTAGCTATTTAATCTATTCCCATTCCTATTACTAACACTCCGAATAGAATTATAGTATGAGGGTTAATCTCAAAGAGTTAAATCTGATTACCCTCCTAATCTATATTGTTGCATATTTTAACTCTTTGAGACCTATTATGCATTAACATAGTGAAGTTGTTTGTTGAAAAAAATGCAGTTTAGAACCAACATTAACAAAGGAAAACATTACCAAATTACTAAAAAGTTCAGCAAACTTTCCATTATGATTTTGAATAATGCTTAAGAAATTAAGTTCCTCAGTCCTCGTAGATATCACGAGTTTCCATTCCAAACAACAAGACCAGTTCCACAAGTTTGTTTTCAGGCACATAACAAATGACATCTCACTGAATCTTTGTTCATGTAATATGCAGGCTAGTGTGGAAACAATAATTTACCCCAAGAGGAATAAAACCATCAAAGGAAAAGGGAAATAGGTAAAGAAAGATTTTACGTACTTCACAAAAACGGTTGATTAAGTGTGCAATGATTCCAGCCCTTGTGGTATCTATAACATGCTCATCATCGATTTGAAACATGTATGTTCCAGGCTTCCAGCACCCTGAGATTAGAAATCATGTTATTACAGCAAGGGAACAATACATTTTCACCAACAATCACCTTAGATCCTTCATCAAGCTAGTAAACAAAAATAGGACCACCAAAGATAAAAAAGGGATGCTTATAGAAAATTTAAACACCACTGAACTACTACTTTTTCTCCAGCTTCACACCCCAACTACTGGTTGTTTCTTTTGTCCTACCTGAACTATCACCATTTATGTATTAAAAACATAAATGCAAACGATCGAGTTTATGAGATGCAATTTTCGTTGCCAATCATGACACTGAAAAACGCATCTCAGAGAAGTGAGCAACAAAAACAATGCAAACAATTTAGAAGAAGCTTACATGAAAATTCTGGTTCAATAAGCAGAATAGAGAATCCTTCAACCTAATGGATGGATGCCCCTCAAACTGGTCAATCCATTTCCATTCAAGTCCTAGGTCCTTCGCAGCGGAGACTGATACAATAGCATCGCTGTTAAACAGTACAACATTTTCATGAGAAAAGAAGCTGAAAAATAAAACCATCAAAATTGTTCTTGAGCATACTTCGACCCAAGTTTAATACTGGGCTAGCAGGAGAGTGAGGTGGCACATCCAATTTGTCTTTGTACGACAGCAACCTCATAGCTGAATTCATAAAAATAATCAGTGAGAATTTATTTGAGCTGCAACTCATGAACGTAATTCAAAAAAGGGATCCTCCCATGTATACTATTTATTATCTTGACGATACAACCTGAATAGATATATAACTACCGAGTTTCTTCTTCTTTAGTACAGGTTGGAAGAGGGGAAGGGTAAGACATTGATACAACAAAAGAAAGAGGGAAACTAGGTGGAATTTAATCAAAATCATGAGAATGCAATAAACATTCCTATCATCAATTTTTTTGAAAACTGGTAATTTGTATTCCTCAGCATTAAGGATATGCTGGAGACCTCCAAAAAGTTATCAACAAAGAGTCATAACTAAGGCTAATTACAAAGAGCTTAAAAAAATCTACCAATTGAACTTCATCTTCTACATTTGCTAGTTTACACCAAAAATGAAAATTTACGATGCAATTCCATTTAATCTTCTGCAGAGTGTTAGACCTGCCCTCAAAACACCTCCCTTTTCTTTTCTTCCATATTGTCCACCAAATACACGAAGGAATTGCTCTCCGCCATCTTTTCTGGGACTTGCTCTCCTGATCCAACAACTTAGAAGATGGCATAGTCCAATTGTTACTTGTGAGGCTGAAAAAAAGTGATACTAAGAGACCTCAAGTTTCCTCTCTGTCAATGATTCGAGGATCTGTTCAAGAAAGTTCTTAGTCTCTGACATTTCAGGTAGACACATCCAAACTCTCTTTTCAAAGTGTTTTTCTATCTCTTCATCATTGAAAATTCTCTTATCAATATAGTAGTTTTCCCTAAACCTCCCATGTCCACTACGGGAATGGTGCACAGAACAACTTCCTCTCTCATGTTCAACATCTTCTCCTTAATTTCAGCAACATCGCTATCTCTACCAACGGAATCCGAAGCAACCACTAAGGAATCTGTTTCTCGAATAGGTAATATTTTCTGAGACGGAACTATCAGTGATTGGAGACCAAGGTCTTTGGCTAACTGATTGATAGACGTCAACTCTTCATTGACGTTTTTTTATTTTTCGAGACATTTGCTCTTAAAAGCAGTATGAGAAAAGAAACCACTGACCTTTCTCATTGGGCTGTTTTAAATGTTCATCACTTGTTCTTTGAGAGATCCATATGTGAATTCGTCAAACACATTTTCAGCATCTTAAGCAATTCTCTCAAGCATCTTGAGCCATTGTTCCACAGCCTGTGCATCGATGGATACATATTTTGTCAGCATTCTGAGATTTTTCTTGCAGTTCCTTAAACTTCTGGCCTCCTCAATGGTGAGAGAAAGCAGTTTCTCAAGCACAACCTGAACAGTAGCACCAATTACAGGGTCGGCCATTGTTGCGTTTGCTCCTTCTCAAATTTGTCTTCTTCCTTTGCACCAGTCTTCTTTTGCTAGTTGTTTATGGACCACTAAAATTCACATACAATAATTCAAAAAAAAATGAGTGGCATTCAGTACTCCAATGACACAAATATCTCTCTAAGAAACAATCCTGTAACTTTTAAGGCGTTTTGTTTTAGTAAAGATTTTCGGAGAATTAAAAAAAGGATAAAATAATAAAACTCTTTGTCAAAATAAAGCCAATTTAACCAGGTTATGAACTTAGCCAAACTTCCTCCAAAAAAAAAAAGAAGCATTTTAGGGCTCTTCTATAAGCAGTATTAAGGCTCTTGTTGTACCAATTGCTAAGTAAAATGCTCAATATCTCAAACTGCATTATGTGTTTTGCACAAAATCCATACGATCTGGAGAGCTGAAATCACAAATGTGTTTGGGTGCGAAATTCAGATTGCAATGCCTTGGAATGATAGGGAAATAGTACAACTCCATAAATGGCAGAATTATATAGGGTTAGAAAATGAGGGAGAAAGAGAATTGAGAGAGGGAAAATAATACCGGTCCAAAACTGAATGTCCAACTGGAATGACACTGCAATTTGGGCATAACATGTAAGAATTCCAGATTGGTAAGAGTATGAGGAAGAGCATGAATTCCGAAATCAATTATTGTTAGGGCACATAATACTATCAATTGGAAGCACCTCATTACTAAAAATTAGCAAATTGTAGAATTTCTGCAATTTCAACACATCATTCATCTCACAGTGTTTTTGATAAGCATCCCTCACCTCCGACCTTAAGTTCCTTACTTCCAATTCTAAAGTTATGAGTTCGAGCATTAGCAAAAAGTGGCAGCTTCACAGTCTTCTGATTCATCAAATTTGAGTTATTTGGTTTTTGGTTTCTCACGTAGATATGCCTTTTCTGTATTACAGACCAATTAGAGACCTCTAATCCTCAATTCAAATTCTTCTATTCCACCCCTTGCAAAGTATATTAGCTTGCCAATTGAATCAATTAAATTATTCATATAAAACCTTCATTTAACTAATAGATCAGTTAATTTTAATCTGGCAACGTTTCAGTCTCTTTGGATGTTTGTATAAATCATTAAGCGCACAATTATCATCTAGATCTATATATATATATATACACATATAGTAATAAAGTAGTTTGCAATGTGGTTAAGTCAAAGTGGCAAGCTATTGAATAGCCACTTGACAGTTTTAAGATAAAGCTAATATATAATGTTAGCGAAAAATATGTGTGTGGGAAAAATATTTTAAACTACTTTTGAGAATATACTAAATTAGTTAGATAATATACATATTATTATCCATAAATATTGAATTAAAGGAATGTGAACAATAAAATTTAAAACTCACAAGCAAAAAAAATAAACAGATTTGTTTAATATCTACAAGAAGAGCGTTTGATAATTATATTAAGGGAAAATGCATAAGTACTCCTCAACCTATGCCCGAAATCTCAGAGACATACCTAACCTTTACTAAGGTCCTATTACCCCCCGAACTTTATTTTATATATAATTTTCTACCCCTTTTCGGTCTACGTGGCACTATCTTGTGGGCCCAGCACTTGTTGACAATTTTTTCAAGAATAGTGCCACGTAGGCCAAAAAGGGGTAGAAAATTATATATAAAATAAGTTCCGGGGGGGGGGGGTAATAGGGCCTTAGTAAAGGTTATGTGTGTCTCAGGGATTTCGGGCATAGGCTGGGGGTACTTATGCATTTTCCTTTATATTAAATCAAATGATAAGTTAATAAAAATCAATACTTATACTGATAATTTTAAACAACAAATAATGTAATAAAGAGAAATATATATGAAACATTAAAATTATTTGATATTTATTATTTATGTTCATATAGAATTAATTATGAGGATGGAGAAAGGGAAGGGGAAGCGGTGTAAGGAGGGAGGCGGGGGGGGGGGGGTAGATTTAATTAAGGAACAATACACTAATTGGACTTTTAAAATGTAATATGTTTAATATGCTCAGATAAAATATTACAATCTAAAATGATTCAAACCAATATTTTAATATTATTTGTGCATCGTGGGTACATATACTAATTTTAATTTAACAACTCTTAGTCCAATTTATTAAATATAAAAGGGAAAAGGGCCTGATATACCTCTCAACTTTGCCATTTGGAGCTAATATGCCCTCGCTATGAAAGTGACTCATATATACCCTTACCGTTGTACAAACGGCTCACATATATCCCTACCGTTACAAAATGAGCTCACATATACCCTTCATTTAATGGAAGTGAAAAAGTTAATTTTAAATTTATATTTTTGACTTTTAATTTTCTTAAAAATTATTTAGGGGAATATATGATTCTTCTAGCAAAGTTCAAGGTATAGTTTAATCTTTTTCATACATAAATTATTTTTTGACTTCTTTTATTATAATTATTTGAGTTTCTTATTCTTATTTTATTTTTTTCTTTCATTCCTTAGAGTAAAGAAAAAAATTTAAAACTATTTTTTTGTGGCTATATTATAATTTTAAACTATTTTTTGTGGCTATATTGTAATTTAATTTTTGTATTTGAAGAAAAAAATTTGGTCATCTATAATAAGTTTTACAAGAATATTAGTGAAACATAAATAAATTTGACCATCAAAATAATAAATCTAAATTAGTCATTGAAACAAAAAAAAAGTTAAAAAAAATAATATATGTTTGAGGAGGATTAAATATACTCATATGAGATTATATTTTTTTTTTTAAAAAAAAATAAAAAATTAACCTGAAATTAATTTTTTTCATTTCCGTTAGAGGAAAAGGATATATGTGAGCCATTTGTATATAAGTAGGGGTATAGATAAGCCACTTTCATAACAAGGGATATATCAGCTCTAAATGATAAAGTTGAGAGGTATATCAAACCCTTTTTCCAATATTAAATAGTAAAATTTCTATTATTTTTTGTTTGAAAAATTTAAAATATCTCATAATAAATTGAATCTTTTCTACCACTTCTAGCATCTTATAATAGAGAGAGTTTTTTTTACTGCTCCTAACATCTTATTACAAATACTATTTCATTCGGTAAAAATGTTCACAATTTCTTGAGTCTTCTTCTCCACCATCTTTAGTTTCAGGTACTTATCATTTCTCCCCCTCTCTTTCCTTTGATTTTTAATATTAAATATGCTTAGTCAAAACATTATTGAAATATGGTTCCCAAATTAATAAGATTTTTTTTTTTTACTTCATATGTTATGGATAGTCGTGATAAAAAAAATTAAACTGATTTTATACTTTTATATGATAAAGACAATAACTAAGAAAACAAACAACCATAAAAAGTTGGTAAGAGTTTAATGCGAGATGGACTAAGGCTAATTGTTTAACTCATCTTAATCAAGTCTAAATTTAGGAAATTCTTTTTATTTCGAACTTTTAAAAAAATCCCATGAAGGAATAGTAGTACTTATTTGAAGGAGTCAAACACATTGTTCTGTGGACATGATTTTCTTAGTACTCCCTCTTTCTCGTTATTTGAATTTTGAGAATAAAATATTTTAATTTTAACTATAAATTTAGATATGAAATCTTTACGTTATTTCAAAAATATTATAAAACACGACAACGTATAAATCGAGGACGGAGAAAATACTATTTTTCAGTTCTGTTTTCCCGCAATAATACACAATTTTGACAAAGTTTGGCTGGATTTCCTCATGCGTCTCATTCTATCAGGACAAGTATTCCACTGGACTCCTTTTTTTTTTTTTTTGAGAAAATTAGATAAAATATTTATTGGATCAAATTATTTTATCTAAAATAATATAATTATTTAAAATGGTTATTCGATCACTTAACCCCTCTTTTCTTTGTGATACAGTGGAAGAGACTAATAAGTAATACTAAATCTTTCAGAAGATATACTGCTTAAATCTAACATGAGTAAAAGCTTCATTTCCTTGACTGCATTTTGGCAAATCTTATTCATGCCTGTGACCTTTAATGATTAATTCAACATACGCGAAAAGCTCAACTGATTATCATGATTCATGTGCAACAAACTTAATCATTCATGAATCCTTTTCGAACCCTTTTAAGGGATCTTCCACATACAGGGAAATAATATTTCCAATTCACTTTCCAATATCAACGGAGAAAATTATCCTGTGAAGTGAAAGTAACGAGAAGTGTGTCATATATCTCATAAAGTTTCTACTGTCTAAAGCATGAAAATAAAGTTTTTTTTTTTTATGAGTCTATTAAGAAACTTATATAGATTTCTACCATAGATGGGACTTGACATTGTTCCATAGATAAGTATGATGATTTAAAAGTAGCATTTGGGAGAAAAAAGTATTGATCTAAAAAACTAACTTACCTTGAACTTTCAAGCTTCGTGCAAGATACAACCACAGTCACCGGCTCATGAATACCTCATAAGCATTAAGCAGATTTCAATGGCACTGACCACCCATTACTTCCATTATCTTCATCATATCACCTGACTAGATATGACAAATACTAAGATTCTTCTTATTTCGTACCGGATGGGAGAGGGGAGGCTCAGACATTAATGCTGTGAGATAGTAAACATTGAAAGTTAAAGGGGGATAAAACAGCTTACATTCTAACAGGTCACAATTTCATAGAAAGTTAAATACAAAGTCCCTATGAAAGTAGATATCAGACTTTATTCATCAAATAAAATTGCAGAAACTTACATGGAGAATAAAAGGGCAATAGGTTCATGCAAAGACAGAGGATAGACGTGTGTAGCTTCACATTGAGCACCCTATATGCTTTGAGTTTTTTGATGTTTCATATGCAGACTTCAGTTCCCCGAAAAGATGTTCAGTACCCAAATACTCATGAAACTGTTTCGTAATGAGTCTACAGCTGAAGATTCTGTTCTTCAAACAAAATAAAAGTGGTGGTTCCTCTGTGAAACATAACAAACCCGATTAAACAGTAAAAATGTATCATGATAGAAAAGGAATGAAGTTCCTATAAATAACAACTTGACAAACTTGTTATAGCATTCCTCTAACAACTAATAAAGATACCTAATGTGATTGCTGCCCGTGGATTTTGACTTGATATACCACAATGAAGTTCTTCCATGACCTTGGACCTAGTAATGTATGAGCATACACATAAATTTTCATGTTGTATTCATCAGCATAGACCTCCAAAAATTTGTTCCCAACAAAAAGGAAGACAAAAAATTTAGAAGATTACAAAGTGCCTATAAATCCTATATGAAAATTTATCTAACCTAATTGCCTGCCGCTCGCTCATGGGATGAGGCTTAATTTACCACAACAACGTTCTAGCATGACCTTGGAACTAGTAACCTAAAAAAAAAACACATAAATTTTCATATCAAGATGTGAAAATTTAAAAATTAGAAGAAGAAACAGACTTACATAAGTTTTGAATTTTCCTCCCATCTACTTTAATATTTGGAACACGGGAAATGTTGGACCACTGGGAGTTTAAGCTACTCCGATTGGTGCAACTTTCTTCTAACTCTGGGCAGCCTTCAGTTTCCAGGTACAGTAATTTGGTGAGGTGTTGCATAGCCTCTCTGGATGGCAAATGCTCTAGTTTTTCACAGTTCTGCAAACTGAACTCTTTCAAAGAACCAAGGTTGCCAAGCCCATCCGACAGAGCTTCTAACAATGGACAATCATGGATCTTCAGATACCGTAATTTGGGCATGGCATCTAAAAAGTCCACATGTTGTAGCCATTTGTACCCCATGAGCCTCTGTGAAACATAACAAACCCCGTATAAACAGTAAAATTGTTTCATGAGAGAAAAGGAATGCAAAAAAGAACTTGACAAACTTGTTATAGCAATCCTCTAACAACTAAATAAAAATACGTAATGTGATTCCTGCCCGTGGATTTTGACTTCATATACCACAAGGATGTTCTACAATGACCTTGTACCTAGTAACCTATGAGCAGAAACATAAATTTTCATGAATAAACTTCTTTTTTTTTAGGAAGGTAGTGTTGTATTCATCAACACAGACCTTCGAAAATTGGTTCCCAACAAAAAGAAAGACAGAAATTAGTAGATTACAAAGTGCCTATAAATTGTAAATGAAAATTTACCTAATGTAATTGCCTGCCGCTCATGGGATTTGGCTTGATTTACCACATCGATGTTCTAGAATGACCTTGGAACTAGTAACCTAGAAGGAAAAAAAAAAACATAAGTTTCATGATTAAGTATTATCAAGATATACCATACTTGAAGAATTAAAAGAAAAACAATTCGATTCAAGTGGACAAGCAGAATGCTGAAAGTATATCACATATGCAAATGATTGATTTAATTTTGCATTTTTAATATTAAATTACATACAAAGCTTTTTGTGTGGAACTCATGAAAAATAATATTTGAAAAATCGACTAAGAAAGTGAAAGAGAAACAGAGACATACGTGTATCCTGAATCATCTTCTGGCCTACACGAATTTTTGGAATATGGGAAATGTTGGACCACTGGGAGTTTGGGCTACTCCGATTGGTGCAACTTTCTTCTAACTGTGGGCAGCGTCCAATTTCCAGGTACAGTAATTTGGTGAGGCGTTGCATGGCATCTCTGGATGGCAGATGCTCTAGCTTTTCGCAGTTATATAAAACTAATTGTTCCAAAGAAACAATGTTGCCTAGCCCATCTGACAGAGCTTCTAACAATGGACAAGCATATATCCTGAGATGCCGTAATTTTGACATGGAATCTGAGAAGTCCAAATGCCGTAGCCGCTCGCACTCCTCTACTTGTAATGTTTCAAGAGAAGTAAGGTTGCCAAATCTATGAGGAAGAGCCTTCATTCCGAAATTGCATATTTTGATCTCTGTTAGGGCAGAGAGTTGCATAAGCTGATAGGGCAGAGAATCCCAGTGCCCACGTCCCCACACACCCAATCTACGAAGGGACAACAACTGCTGAATGCCATTAAAAATCAATTGGAATGCCTCAAAATTCACCATCTCTGAGAAAGGACCAATTTCCAATCTCCTTAACCCGGTGAGACAGTGAAGGCCTCCTGCGGGTACACTAATCAATTTGGGACAATCTGATAAATCCAAATAGGAAAGTGAAGGCATTTCCCACACGTGTAAAGGCAATGAAACTAAGTTGTTACAATTGCAGACATTAAAAACTTCCAGAGACCGACAATGCTCTAGCATTCCACTTGGTAAGCTGGTCAATCCATAACAATTGATTAAACCCAAACTTCGGAGGTTAGTCAAATAGTTCTCTCCACAGGGAACAGGAAAAGAACTGAAATTGGCGCAGTTGGATATTTGTAATCTCTTAAGAGAATGGACATTGTACAAGCTTCGTGGCAATTCACGAAACTCTCTGCAGTATGAGACTGATAGGTATTGAAGAGAAACGTTGTTGCGTAGCATCTTATCTGGAAGACAAGTGAGCTCTTTCACATTACTAACTTCAAGATTCACAAGAGATGTCAAGTTGCTGCACAAGTTCAACAATGGCATTTCACTGTCAACTAATGAAATTTCTAATTCACGCAGGATTTCAAATTGATTCGGAATACTTTCTAACAATGGACAGTATCGAATCCTCAACTTCTCAAGCCTGGGAGACATTCTTACTCCAACTTCATCTCCCTTCCACTCAATAAGGCTGCGCATATTCTCCAGTACTAGTTCTTTCAATGATGGGAACACTTGGATAATGCTGCTTGATCCATTATTGCTAATCTCAACACCATATAAATCAGGTCCAATGCATTCCAACTCATGGAATCCTACCAGCTCAAGATGCCGAAGGAATTTCAGTTGGCCAAGGGATGGAATTTCTTTGCACCTTTTGCAACCACTTAGTTTCAACTTGACCAAATTTGGTAGCAACTCTTCACTGAACCATGAAGGAAATTTAGTCCCTAAATAGTTTACTACTGATAAGGCTTTCAAGTTAGGATGCGGTTGAAGACCATCCAACACATGTTCATCATTGATCTCACAGCCTTCTGATTCATCATGGAACCATAAATATGCTATCTTGAAGATATCTGGTTTCTCCTTTAAATATGCTGTTTGAGCCTCTTCTTTATTTCTGACTAATTGGAGACATTTGATCGTCAATTCACCTCTAAGGTTTTTCAAACGACCTAATTCTTCAATTCGACGACCTTTCTCTAAACCTACGTAGAAAAACTGTAGCGTCTGAAGACTGGTCAATTGCCCCATATTAAGTGGCATCTGAAACGGATCATGAATTGCTGATTTGTAATATATGTGTCTCAAACTTATCATATTTGCCATTTCTTCTGGAAGCTTCTTGAGTGAAGAACAGGCATCGACTCTAAATGTTTGCAAATTGTAAAGCTTGCAAATGGAGTTGGGGAAGTCTTCGATCTGAGTGTTGGAGATATCAAGATATCTCAAGTATATCAGCTTGCTGATTTTGGCTGACAACTCCTTGATGCCTGATCCGGACAAATTTAAAACTCTCAAGAACTGAAATCTCAATAGCATATCATCAGATATATTGCTTTTCCAGAACAATGTGCACAAACGGCCTGCCTCATTCATCGTATCCATTTGATCACTTGGTGAGTCCCATCCAAAGTATCGAGCTTGAGAAAGATTTTCACCTCCAACACTTTTCGTATCAAATAGTTTAGATTTTAATGTATCTCCAGCCAAATCATGCACAAGATCATGCATCTTACAGTGTGTTATATTGTTGTGCTCATCTAGCTCAAAATGTTGCAGCAAGGAATATTTCAACAAATGTTGAAAAAACTTGTTCCCTACGTCTTCCATCACAGGGATCTCTTGACTTGGACAAAGAAACCCTTCTGCCATCCAGAGTTGGATTAGTTGTTCCTTCTCAAACTCAAAATCTTTTGGAAACATTGCAAAGTAGCCAAAACATTTTTTCAGATGTGGAGATGGTAGATAATCATAGCTTAGTTTTAGGATCTTCATTATGCTATTTTCCCCTGCAACAAGGGGGTTGCCATCAAGAATTGCCTGCCATTCATGTTTATCCTTGTTGCCTAAGAGGCCTCCCAATACATTTGCAGCCAACGGTAGACCTTGACAAATTTCAACAATCTTGTTCTTCATGCTCAGCATTTCCTCCGGAACTTCCCCAACAACAAATGCACTTTGTCTGAAAATAGACCAACAATGATCTCCTGCTAATTTTTCCAACATATGAGGACCTATTGTTGCTACTGTGGACGCCACCAGTTCCATACGAGTTGTCACGAGAATGAAGTTTCCTTGGGATGTATTTATTCCTCTCAAGGTGTTCAAGAACTCACGCCACGATAATGGGTCCACATGCCACATATCATCCAGGACAAGCAAGTACTTTCTTCCTTTCAGTTCATCTCGGAGCATGTTGACTATTATATCTCTGCTCTGGACCTCAACTTTTCTCTTTGTCAAATGTTCGAGGATCATTGCAAGAAAGCTCTTAGTTTCTGCCATTTCAGGTAGGCACAACCAAACACTCTTTTCGAAGTGCTGCTTGATGTGTTGGTCATCGAAAATTCTCTTAGCCAGAGTAGTTTTCCCTAAACCCGCCATACCCACTATGGGAATGGTGCACAGAACAGCATCCTTTCTCATGTTCAACATCTTCTCCTTTATTTCAGCAACATCTTTGTCTCTACCAACAACATCCAAAGCAACTACTAGAGAATCTGTTTCTCGGATTGGTATTTCTTGAGGAGGAACAGTCAGTGGTCGGAGACCGAGGTCATTGGCTAACTGATTGATAGCCCTCAACTCTTCATTGATCTTTTTGATTTTTCGAGACATTTTGTACTTGAAAGCAGTATGAGAAAAGAAGTTGCGGTTGTTCATCACTTGATCTTTGAGAGATTTATATGTGAATTTGTCAAACACATTTTCAGCATCTTCAGCAATTCTCTCAAGCATCTTAAGCCATTCTTCCACAGCTTGATCTTCGATTTGTCGTCTTTCAGCATCATGAATGAAAGCTTGGATAATGGATACATATTTTGTCAGAATTCTGAGATTTTTCTTGCAGTTCCTTAAAGTTTTGGCCTCCTCAGTAGCGAAAGAAAGTAGCTTCCCAAGCACAACTTTAACAGTAGCACCAATTACAGGATCGGCCATTGTTGGTTTTGCTCCTTCTTCCTCTACACCAAAGTCTTCTTCCACTAAAAAAATTGATTGTATAATAATTATTACAGAGTATAAAAAAGAAAACGGAAAAGGGCCTAAAATACCCTTGAACTATTGAAAATGGTATAAAACTACCCTTCATCCATTTATTGGCTCCCAAATACCCGTGTGATCCATCTTTGGGTCCAATATCAACTACTTTTATTAGGGATTATCATTTAAATAAAAATTTCAAAACGTCACGATTATCTATTGGATACAGTTAAATTACTTAAATTAATTTACAAACTCACCCATTATTAATTACACACACCCGACCCAAATTAAATAATTACACTCGTCCCAAATTACATTTACCCCACCGATTAAAACAAATACACCCTTCATTCCCAACATTTCACTTCATCTTCCAATCTTCTTCCTGAATATATCCGCCTACAATCTTGAAAAACACTACCTAAATACACACATGTATCACCATAAAAAATCACCAAAACACTCATGATTTTTTGTGGGGATACATGAGTGTACTGGGGCAGTGTTTTTCGAGATTGTAAGCGACTATATTGGGGATGTAAGGCTGGAAGAGGAAGTGAATTGTTGGGAATGAAGGGTGTATTTGTTTAAATCGGTGGGGTAAATGTAATTTGGGGCGGGTGTAGTTAATTGGGGTCGGGAATAGTTAACTTGAGTCGAGTGTAGTCAATATGGGTCGGGTATAATTAGTAATGAGTGAGTTTGTAAATTAATTTAAGTTATTAAATTATAGCCAATAGATGGTCGCCACTCATTTAAAAGATTTATTTTTAAATGATAACCAGCTATAAAAGTGGTCAATATTGGACTCAAAGGTGGATGGAAGGGTATTTGAGAGCCAATAGATAGATTTCAATAGGGATGACAATGGGGCGGGACGGATATGGGGTGGAGCGGGTTTAAAGCTATGCATGGCCAGTTTAAGGTTGTGCGGGGCGGATTGAAGTGAGTTTTTTTAAAACTGATGCGGGACAGGTTGCGGGTATATGTGATTTTATGTGGGTTTAAATTCAATTTTAATTTTTACATGTTATAAGAGTGATAAAACATTATTTATTAAGATAATTTCTTTAAAGCTACTAAAATATTCAAGATAGTAAATGAAAATGGTTCAATAAAAAATAATTCAATTTCTTACATGTTTTTCGATTGACCTCTAAAAAATAAAATTTTAAGTCACTATCTTATTAATTAATACAACTTAATGAAAAAATGAATTTATTTTATGAATTTTATTTTTAGTATCAAACTTAACTAGGAAAAGATAATAATTTGGAAGCCAATAGGTGGATGGATGGTAATTTTATACCATTTCCAATAGTTCGAGGATATTTTAGGCCCTTTTCCAAAAAGAAGAATATAACATGAAACTCATAAGCACAAACAAAAATCTTCAATAATAACTAAAAAAATTAAGATGCAAATGAGGAATATGTGGAAGGAAAAAAGAAGCATGACATGTATATACTTATACTAATAGGTGTAGTGACTCGTATGGTTCTTTTTTCAGAATTATAACAATCATTTATGGTTTGAATAATTAAGATAGTGACTTTTGGTCTTCTCACCATAAGCAATAGAAGGTTGAAAAATGAAATAAATATAATGACTTCTAGAATATTATAATGTGTGTATATATATATATATATATATATATATATATACTCAGAGTGGGAGAGGGATTATTGTGGCTGATTCATTAAGCAATATTAATATGACAAAAAAAATATTTACCAGTTTACACATTACTCTTTAGCTTGCAATAAATCTAGGAGGTGAAAAGACTTAAAAATATTTTGATTAATAAATATTTAATTAATTGAATATTTATAATATTTTAATTTAGTCTATGGGTAAAATGGTAATCCAACTTTGTATTTGGAGCTTCCCACTTTTATTAATTATTATTATTAGTATATTATTATATTATGACTTTGCTATCTAATTTCTTTAAAAATTTATTAATTACGTACTAATTAAATTAATAACGGATCAATGTATTACTTACTAAACACGTCACTCTTTAGCTTGCAATAAATCTATGAGGTGAAAAGGCTTTAAAATATTTTGATTAATAAATATTTTATTAATTGAATATTTTATAATATTTTTATTTAGTGTAAGGGTAAAATGACAATTCAATTTTGTATTTGGAGCTTCTCACTTTTAGTAATACTAGTATATGGGAATGTGTGTTGCACATTTGTTCAATGTCAACCTATCTAACCTTTAAATTAATATAGATAATATTAAACATGTATATAATGATTAATTAATTTTTTTAAAGTAAAGTAACTATATATAATAAATTGAATTGATTTGTCCTTCCTTTTTCTTGTGCAATTTTTATGATATATGACATTTTTTTTGTCTTTTGATATTTCAACAACAAATAGTCTGAGTGTGAACATGAACAACATAATCAGTTATGTTTTCAAATGCTTACATGCATCCTATGTTTAATTCAAGATTATAAGTTATAATATATGTGAATTTAACAGAATAATTTTAGTAAACTTTTGCAAATATAATTATAATGTAATAAATAAAAAAGAATCTATCACCATGTATAAATATTCAAAAGAAAAATGAAAAAGTTCAAAGGACTAATAATCATATATGTATCTAAAGTTAATATCTTTATACTTCTCATAAATCTTAGACATACGTTACATTTTCCTATAAATTATATTATATTTTTATAAAATAATAATTATTAGAAAATGACTACATGATATTAGTGATTGAGAAGTGAAGAGTGCACAAAGTTAAATCTGTAATGCGGAGAAACAAAATTAGTTAGCAAACAAAATTAAAAATATGCATGGCAATATATCAGAGCAAACAAATTCTACAGGTAGATTACAATTTCATAAAAAAAGTAAATTTCTAACATCCCACTATTGTAAGCTCGCGAAAGACCTTTTTATTATACTTATTTGTTCTAGCTTTTCATAACTACTCATTTCCACAACTCTTCATTTGTCTTCTTTATTCTAACAAAAAATAAATTAACATTTATAGATAAGGATGATTGAATATGAATGAATGATAATGATAAATGATAACATAATATTTAATATATAATAAGTAATAATAAATAATATATGATTTATAAAAAAATATTTAGTATAGGGGTAAAATGGTATTTCAACTTTACAATTTGGAGCTTCCCACTTTTAATAATAATAATAATAATTATATATATATATATATATATATATATATATATATATATATATATAACATGAATGTGCCCCTTAACTTGGCTTCATTTTACATTTATGCCGTCCAACATTGAGTGTGCACAAGTAGACACTTGAACTTGTATAAAGTTGAACAAGTAGATACATGAGTCTTATGTGGCATAATACACGTTGGACACCACATAGGACATAAATTGCCAGTAGGACACGTGTTTTTACTTATTTAAACTTTATGCAAGTTTAAGTGTCTACTTGTGCACACTCAAACTTGAACGACACAAATATGAGCTGAGATCAATATTTATGTATTATGCCTACATGATATAATACATGATAATATGATATGATGATACTACACTAGACTATTCTAAAGACTAATCTGTGATATTTCAAAAAATCATCTAACTTTTTCACAATTGGAGCGTGGATTAGGAGTGCAAACAAGAATAGACCTGACTATGATACCTTATAAAAATGTAATGCCCGGACCTAACTCAATCTCAAAAACTAAAATTTTTATATATTAGTACGAGTCTACTATACTAGTGTCTTGTACAATTTACTGTAGGAGACTAGCTAGTTGGAATGGAAAAGATTTGTTAGCTTTACTGTATGTGTATCCTTCATTGTATTTTTCAGGCGTTAGATGAAGGGATTATAGGAAATTAAAAGGAAAAGCAATCACCAAGTGATGAAGGGGGAGTATATAGATTCAGAGGATAAAGATTTCCTTTTAAGTGTGAAATAAATTATGAATCAATGGAACTCACCTCAATATTAACTTATCGATTTTCCTGTTATTTCTCAATAGCTCAATGATAGATCGATCGATTGTTAACTGATTCGTCGTACGTACATCCAAATACTATATGGCACAAGGTGTTGTCTAGTACATAGAGATGGGTGAGGAGATCAAACAATAATTAGAGTTGGCAATGGCACAAACAGACTGGAATGTGTACTATATGAGTTCTGAATGCATTATTAATTTATTAATTAATGGTATTGGTAGGTAAACAACAATTAGTGTTTTATTAATTAATGAGAGTTGGCAATGGCACAAACAGACTGGAATGTGTACTATATGAGTTCTGAATGCATTATTAATTTATTAATTAATGGTATTGGTAGGTAAACAACAATTAGTGTTTTATTAATTAATGAGAGTTGGCAATGGCACAAACAGACTGGAATGTGTACTATATGAGTTCTGAATGCATTATTAATTTATTAATTAATGGTATTGGTAGGTAAACAACAATTAGTGTTTTATTAATTAATGAGAGTTGGCAATGGCACAAACAGACTGGAATGTGTACTATATGAGTTCTGAATGCATTATTAATTTATTAATTAATGGTATTGGTAGGTAAACAACAATTAGTGTTTTATTAATTAATGAGAGTTGGCAATGGCACAAACAGACTGGAATGTGTACTATATGAGTTCTGAATGCATTATTAATTTATTAATTAATGGTATTGGTAGGTAAACAACAATTAGTGTTTTATTAATTAATGAGAGTTGGCAATGGCACAAACAGACTGGAATGTGTACTATATGAGTTCTGAATGCATTATTAATTTATTAATTAA
>JAJOOE010004434.1:0-37374 GCA_036250405.1 Solanum raphanifolium | reverse complement strand
GTCATTTTCCTTAAATTTGAGGAAAATGAGTTGATTTGGAAAACATTTTCCAAAACATTTAACCCAACCAAACATGAGAAAATTAGAAAACATTTTCCGGAAAATGTTTTCCTTCATACCAAACACACCCTAAAGATCTCACATTGAATAGTCAACAATTGTTCAACCATTTATAAGGTTCCAGATATATCTTGGGCCGAAACTTTCCATCGAATCACGACAAAACCTTATAAGGTCTCTATGCAAGTAGGTGGAATACCGGATAGTTATCTTGTTGACTTCCGCTTCCTAGAGTTCTTCATATAATACATGAGCTTATTATTCTTAAGGTCTGTGTGATTTTACCACTACCCCTAAAATACTGTTTCAGAAATTTGGCTCTAACTTAAACACTTAACCAGGAGACCTTCCAGATCTGAAACGCCTCCAGTTTGAAGACAATGGAGGACAACTTCACTCTGTGAAAAAGCTGAAAACCAAAAGACACAAATATCTAGCAATGGTTCATTATTTCTAAAGATACTTGTCCAAAAAAAAATGAGAAGAAGAAAGGGTTTATCAACTGCAGGGTCAGTCAGGGCACACCGTACAAAAAGGAGGAAAAGCACATCTGTAAACGTAACCTCATTCTGAAAATTTTACTGACAGTTAAGAAACAACTTCCAGTATTATCAAGAGGCACTAAAATAATTTAAGAACACCTACTCCTGCTAAGATAATGTGAAGACCGTTCATTCAGAAACAAGCCATTCCTCAACATTTATTAAAAGAGGAAAATGGAAGAGGAAAACTGATCACTCAACAAAAATATGGTAGCAGAAGAACCTTATCTCTTTTTGCACGACTGCATTATGATGGAACTTTCTCATAAACTATATCGCAGACTTTGTGTTTCTTTTTTACTGTTATGTTTAAACTTCACTTTAATCATTATCTTATTGCTGGGGACGAGGGAGATGCAGTTGTATCTTTACTAATTTCTTTTTTCTAATCATTTTACTAGCAGTGTGCTTTGGTTCAGATCACTGCTTACTCAACTGTTCCATTGTGTATTCTATTGTTTGTTGGTGTGATATTGATCTAATTTTGCGCAGAGTTTCAATACGAAGGTAACACTCTTCTCTCAAGCATCATGGACTCAAGAATATGAGAATAATGGAAAATTCATGTTCACATAATGGCTTAACTCGGTGGGTCAAGATGAACACAAACTATCCTTCAGTACAGTTTCAATTAACAAGGCAGTACTCTTTTTTCAATCATCATGCACTCAAGAATATAAGAATGATGGAGAACTCATATTCGCATAATGGCTTAACTCAAAGGGTCATGCTAAACCCAAACTATCATTCAGTACAGCTTCAATTAATAAGGCAATACTCTTATTTTAATCATTATGAACTCAAGAATATAAGAGTAATGGAAACTCATATTCGCATAATGTCTTAACTCGATGGGCCAAGCTAAACCCAAACTATCATACAGTACACAACAATAGGCACACGGCTAAAACTGCTTAACTAGTTTGGTGGCCTCGAGACATGAAAAAGCAAGAATAACCTCACGTCAATACAGAGATCTATGACACCACCATAGTTCATAGCACAGCACATTCACCCAAGCGTTAACCAACTCAAATAAGTCCTAAGTGACTAGCGAAAGAAGTTCAAGAGTTAAGAACAGAAGCACATCCTTTTTACCATAGATGTATGAGTTTCAAAACACAAAATGGGTCCAAGTTCAAAGTCAACAACAATGATGTCACCCCAAGTCTCTTCTCTACCTATGCTCAAAACTCAGTGTAGAACATTTACACAGTGATTTCTAAACTCCCAGGCCTAAGCTGACACCAAGTCTAACAACCTCCCCTGATTAATAGCTTGCATAATAAGGACATAATGTCTGAGAATTTTAACTATAAAGACATGGGTTTTTAGTTTATACAGAAATAGAATAATCTGAATTGACAAATTTCTTTCATAATAATAAGGTAGGATAGACAATTTCTTATCCTCAAGGAATTCACTCATTGCACCATTCTCTATAATGTGCTTCTAAGACCGTTCGATAATTGTGGTCTTCTTGTATTGTGAATATACTTCTATCTGTAATAAATGAAGAAAAGTAACTAAAGTATGGCCTAGCATTGCAGGTCAATGAAGCTGGAACAAAGAATACAGGATACTAGGGTTCAAATCCTAGCAGAAACAAAAAAGGTAGTTGAGTTGGCTGCATACAAAACAAGAATAAACAGAGAGAAGTTTGAATAAAGACACCAAATATCACCATTATAAAACATTGTCAATCAATCAATCAACAATACCAAACTAATTGGAATCGTCTATAACAACCATTGAACACTATACGTCATCCAATTCCAATACTAAACAATTTTCCGTGTAATTAACAGTTTGAATCTGAGAAGAACCCTAGAAACGTACCAGATGTGGGTGGTTGATTGGAGCAGCCAGGTTGAGATTCGGGGCTATCAAAAAGGGGTCTTTGAGCAGTAAGAATGGAATCGAGAGTAGTTTTAAGCTGACCCGGAAGTGTAGTTCTGAAATCCACAATTTTCTCAGCCATTTGTTGAACTTGTTGTTCCAGTTCCCGTATTTCTTCTTCCAGTTCTTGTATCCCTTCTTCTGACTCCGACTCCGACTCCGACAAGTCATCGTCGTCTTGGCCTAGGGTTTCCGGCTGCTGTGCTCTGATCGAATTGGGTCTTCTCGTTTCCATTACTTACTGAGTAGAGAGTGAAGTGAAAATTTTGAATGTTGAAAAAACAGAACTTGAAATAGCCAGTTTGATGAATCTGGTGGGACAACTTTTTTATAGCATTAAATTAAATTGTGTAGTCATCATATACTATGTAAATTTTAGGATTTTAGTAATTTTATTAGGATAGAATGTTGGTAAAAAGTCAATTTTTTTTTTTAAAGAATGTATTAGAAAAAAATAGATACAATAGTTTTATATATTAATAATATCTTGTTTGGTATATTTTATTAAATTGAACCTAAGCTTTGTTTTAGTTTCTTGCATATTCTTGTGCATTGTGGTATGAGTTTCTATTGATTTGAAGTTATTCAAAATATTATATATCGCAATATTACGTAAGATTTGACCATATAATATATAGTATAATTTTTCGATGAAGGTTGTCCAACTAGACGCTTTAATACCATCATAGCTTCTGATGGAGAAATCCATGGTATTAGTAATGCAAATATTTTTTATGCATGCATTAGCATGATTAAAGACATAATTGTGCTCAAAAGTTTTGTCACATCCTTTCCACCATATTTGTGGAGGTATTTTTGTAAATGATTTTGTTTTGGAAATAATGTAATACATGTTATTTTTTATATATCAAATTAAGCACTACATCAAAATAATTTAAGTATAATTAATGTAAGTATTACTAATACATTATATTCAACCTTATTCTTATATACTATATCAAACGAGTTCTGTGTAACGATATTATAAAATCATTCTTGCTGCAAAAATCTGGACTCTTTTCTATGTCATGTTTTTTAGTTATAATTTATCTGTAAAAAATAGTGTCAATCAAGTCTGGGTGGTGTAGTCGGTTATCACGCTAGTCTCACACACTAGAGGTCCCCGGTTCGACCCCGGGCTCAGACATTTTCATTTTATTTTTAATAATTAATTTTGGTGTTTTACTTCAGTACATTTTTATTTTTTTAATAATTAATTTTGGTGTTTTTCTTTAGTATTACATTACTGCTTATTTGTTGCTTGTGATAGAACACATTTACTGGCATGTTTATATCAGTTCATTTCTGATATCATTAGGAGAAAAAGTCGAGTTGATTTCTCAGTCACTCAACTAATAGTTTTTATTTCAAAAAGTCATTTTTAAGTAAGAAGACAGTCTCAAAAAGTCATTTTAATCTAGAAAAAAGTCTATTAGTTGAGTGACCATTCTAAGAAAGTCACGGGAGTCGCGATTACTAGACTATCTGAGCAAATTAAATTGTTTCATCAATCATGTCTCTTCTACTATATCTCCAAGAGTTTCATGTTTCTCATGAGATTGTACACACATACTTTTGTACATTTGAGAGCACATTCTGTAAGCCAATTTCGAATTAACTGAATTTATAAGCTGATCTCAAAGCGCGTTATATTTTTCTAGAACGAATACTTTCTACCAGAACTATATTATTTACATATATGGGAATAGAAATATGTCTTCTCTTGTTTTCCCCAGTATTGAAACAACATTCATATATGGGACATTCCCTCTTTATGTACAGTTGCTGAAGTCATGATAGAGAAGACTTTCAGTCTTTCGTTTAAGGCGTAATTTCTAGTCATCCTATGAGGTTGGCCAACCATTTGGAGAGTGTTCACTAAAACTTCTCTTTCTTTTGCTGTTTACTATTTCTTGAATCTGCTTTTCGTTTGCCATTGCTTCGTGGATGTTGTCATGAACGCGCTGACAGAGCTCATCGAGTGCAAGCATTGGAAATGGCTCCTCAATAAGGACACCAACCTGCAAAAATGAATGAACATCCTCTTTTTGTCAAATATGAATCCACTTCAATTTGTTTGTCTTACTAGTCCGTTTCAAAGAATGCATCTTCCTTTTTTGGCAACTTTGCACATGGCATGTTTAAGACCACGAGGTTAAATGATTACATTCTACATATCTTTAATTTACATTTACGATCACAAGATTCAAAAGTCTTCTTTACTTTCTTAAACTCCGTGCCAAATAAAAAACAAAGAAATTGAAACAGAGGGATTAGTCATCGTCTACACTCCTCATCCAGAAAGCTAAATAACCAAGCTGAGATCTCTGTATAGGACAGCACCAATGCTCTAATAAAACAAGAACCCTTTCACTGTGTTTCTCTCTACTCTTTATTTTTGTTATTATCTGTGCCTTTTTTTGTGTGGGTGGGTGTGGGGAGGGGGTATCAAATAGAAAACGGCAATAGCTCTGAAAAGACAAATTGTATATCTTCTCTTTCATCTCGAGAGAGATACAATGACCAATGTTACAGTATCATGAAGCTTGGAGCCTCAGACCATTTATCAGACAACGACATACCTAGCTAGTATAATCCCACAAGTGGGGTCTGGGTAGGTAGGATGTACGCATACATATCAAATACTTTGTGTAGATTCAAGATGATGTTAGGTGGAAAATCTATTGAAACTTAAGGGAAACTATAGTATGTTCGTTTCTTCTTTTCTTCCTGAGCGATATATTGCTAGTATGGCAGGCCAAGTCTAACATTTTAATAGAGCCTTGCCTTTTAACAAATAGATCTCTACTACATGAAGTAATTAAATCACAAAGTATTTGTTCTTCTGGTTAGAGTATAGACCGAAAGCTTGGCAAATGAGGAGAAGAAAATAAAACCTGACCTCTTCGATGCAGAATAAGGAAGCCGCACTTATGAAAGTTGCTGGAACCACAATCCAGTGGCAATCATCCCAAAGTATAATAGGAAGAGTTAGATGCCAAAGGACTAAGAACCTTGACGTCAATCGAGTGTATGAAAGGGGAATAGGTATGCCCAAGAGTTGTTCACATACACCAATACCTTCATGGAAACAAGTAATCTTTGACTCCTGCACTTTTCGAAACCATAAGTCATCGGAGACTATTCACAAGGTTTATTAAATCTTAAGAGCATCCAGTTAGTGTGCTTAGCAAGATTACCAAAAACAGAAAACCACAGAATATCTTTCTTCCACAATCCATCAAGAAAAGATATTTTGATGAAAACAGATATTCCTATGGTTTGTTACTTACATTGATCTTCTAATATGCCAAAAGGAAAAAGTTTGAAACAGAAATAAAAGATGCAGCCACTGGGAGACTTTTCTACTTCATTTAAGAAGTATAACTTTATGAAAAATAATTACCAGCTGACTCAGTATTGTCCCCTCCAAGTTTAACGACTGAAGGCTCTGAGAGATGAATCCAATGATGCAACGAGGGCGATGCTTAGAACTGACAACTAATGCTAGATCATCAGCCTCGAGTAAGTTTTTGAGATCACTTGCTATATCCGAGTCATATACTATGTGGCACTGCATAGAAGTACTGTAATCTTAGTGGCTAATACTATGCAAGAGGCAAAGAGCTTTATCCCTTTGCTTATCATAGAAAATGTATTTTGCTTATAAGTAATTCGTGCATGTACTTGCGACTTATAAGTGAATCAGTATGCAAACTGCAAAGAGATCGAAGTACCACATGTTCCATGTTTAAAATGTAAAATAAGGATTTAAAGCTTCTACGATTTTAAGGTCATTTCAGTTAAACCTCAACAACAATACCGTAATAGAAGGCCTATCGATGCAGTTTTGAGAAACTTCCTTTTAATTTATGATCGAACAATGGACAGAAAAGGTTAAATCATTTATCTAAGCTTAAACAAGAAAGAATATACATGGTCATTTCACCCAAGTGTGTGGCCTAGTGGTCAATGATGTAGGTTGAGAACCATGACGTCTCATGTTCAAATTCTAGCGGAGACAAAAACACAAGGTGATTTCTTTTCATTTGTCCTATCCTTGGTAAATAGAGTTATCTGGTACCTATTGCTAGAGGAAGGTGACATCCTATGGAATTAGTTAAGGTGCACGGAAGCTGGCCTGACACCACGGTTATCAAAAAAAATATATATATGACCGTTCAAATTTTGAAAATAACTCAAAAGCCACTCACTAGATTAATTTGTAATTTATGGTAAGATTCCGTGTGTGAATTTCCAGAAACATTCTAGAATTTTTACTGCATTTTCAGCCTCAACTACCTGATCATTGCATTAGCCAGCAGATAGCAGATTATTCCTTACTTTCCCTTGTAAATAGAGATTTACTGAAGTTTTGTTATCTCATCCTTTTTTCATACATCGTGACAGAACTAGTTGCAGAAGTAGCATATCAATAACGATGACTTATGATTTTCTCTCCTACACGGAGCGCAGGCAGGGGGACGATGCAGCTTGTCGGTACCAGGTTATATGAACCTGTACTTCTAGTGTGGAGTACAAATTTATGTGTAAAAACTCAATAAAATTGCAATAAATAGTATACATGAACCATAACTTCAAAAATATAATGGATTCAATATTAAAAGGGTGAACCCGTAGATCTTAAATGAGTCCAGGGACCAATTGTAACCCCATAGCAAGAATGATTGAGCATAATCTAAAGCAGTGTCGAAGCTAGAATTTTCACTAAAGGGGTTCAAAATATGAAGAAGTAAACACAAGAAGAAGCTAAAGGGAACTCATTATCTACTATACCATGTATAAGTTTCTGTTGAAGGGGTTCATCAACGAACCCCCTTAGTCCTACCTGGCTTCACCCTGATCTTAGGCCACTAATAAAATGTAGGTATGGATACAAAGACTATAGTGAGGGGGGATCTTAGTAGCTCAGTTGGTTGGCTACTTACACTTTCATGTTGTTGGTAACGGTTCGATTCCCACCTTGTAATCCCCTCTCTTGTTTCCCTTTCCCCTACTTCTATTTCATTTTTTAAAAAAAAGACTATAATGAGCCAAATTGATCAACATATATACCTTTAAGGCAACTGGAAATGCCATGATATACTGCAAAAGTGCCTCTTTGAGCACATCATCCCTCTTATCAACACAAGCAATCACCTGCCTAGCAAAATCATTAGTTCCAGCAATGACTTTAGTCCAAGCCTTCTTCCCTGCTTCGAACCTCGAGTAAGACGCCTCCGTCCTAAACACCAATAAAAGCGCCAGAGCTGGAGCTGTCAACTGATAAGGCTGTGGACTAGCTCTCAAGATAGGGAAAAACTCAGGCAACCAATGAAATGAAACTGCTGAATTATAACAAGCAATCACAAATGCAAATGAAGTAAAAGCTATAACAGGAGGAATCAACGACAAAACAACCCGCGAATTGAAGCTCGAAAACAAATGCCTAAGATGCCTTAAAGAACTTCTATGTTGCACCCAAGTTTCATGCTTGTATAAAGATCTCTTTTTTCTCATACCCCCTTCTTGAATTTTGTCAGCCCAATCCGGTACTACGCGTAGAATCTTGACAAGGGTAGAAATTAGATTTGAATTCTGTGGGGTTCTTGAAGGTTGAGAGGAACAAAGAACTCTAAAAGTGAACTTCTTATAGACTGGTGGTTGTTGTTGTGATTTTGAAGGTTTCTTGAGGGTAAAATGGGAAGAAAAAGATGCATTTGTTGGAGATTGAATGGTGAAGAAGGTTCTTGGATTTGTCATTGATGAGAATTAGGGTTAGGGTTTGGAGGAAGGTGACAACATGGGAGATGTTTGAAACAAGTGAAGTGAAGAACATAGTGGATGCTAGATTAGGTGGTTGGAAACAGTTAATTTGTGAATCTCCTTTTTTCACTTAGGAATAAAAAATAAATAAAAAGGAAATGCTAGTGTCACAACAAGGTGAGTCAAGTTCATTGACTTATATGATTAATCAACTTAAGACCATATTAAAGTAAATATTACTCTCTCCGTTTTAAAACAAAATGACAAAGTTTGACTTGACAGAAATTTAAGAAAATAAAACAGACTATTGAAGTTAATGTTGAACACTCATAAATAATTGTTGATCGTATGAATGGAAATGATGAAGCAATATTGTCATGGTATATTTTATTTCTCCATTGTATTTGTTCTATATAGTATCAGACTTATAATGTTATCTTGAATAATTAGATATTTGACTGTGAAGAGAGCCAAATATTATTGAGTATAGAAATGAAATAAGGTGTAAATGAAGAAACATGAATATCGTAGATTCATATAGTTGATTCTAACTTCAAAGAATGTTAATTAAGAGGAAATGTTGTGGATTGTACAAGTCAGAATCAATTATATATATGAATATGTGGTATTCATGTTGCTTCAGGTGCACCTATTCATTTCGATACTCAACAATATCGAGTTCTTTTCATTTCAAATATCTAATTATTCAAGATATAACTACAAGGCTAATACTAAATACAACAGATACGATAGAGAAACAAAACACATCATGACAATGATTCATCATTTCAATCCATGCAGTCAACAACTACTTATGAGTGTTCAACATTAGCTTCAATAGTATAAAACAAGTTAAGGTTGCATCTCTCAATATTCTTGTAAGAACAGTGTATAGCTTTACAAAAGTAGCCACCTAGTTTAAGCAAAAGCAACAACATAGAAAGAGTAAATCATTATTTCTCAATGTAAACGTTCGACAACACAAGATTTGAGGAAAATAGATAGTTGAGTAATATTTTGATCCTAAATGAAACAAAAATGATACTTAAAGACAATTTCTAAAACTTGAGTAACCATTTTTGGGAATTAATTCGAGAAAGAAGAGTGAGGGGTAAAAGGAGCAACTGTTAACTGAATCATCTTTGTCACGATCCAAAATTATCTAAGTTGTGAAGACATAATAACTTTAGAAATTTCTATGTTCTTCTATAGTTATAAAAAGTTTTAAAATTCACGTTTGAGAATTGAACTAATTATTTAGTTCAAGGTCCAACCTGAATACAACATTCAAGTTAAAATCTACTTAAACTTAGTCATTCACATTTTCATAAGAAGGATGACTAAAGGACAAATTTCGAAAATAATGTTAAGTTTATACTATACAAAGATTTTCTTTCAAAGTTAGCTAATATATTAAATAGACTGATATAACATTTGAGAATTGTTAAAGGGGCCTAACACCTTTTTAAAAAAAATATTTGAACGCTTACACTACTTTGATTTTAAATAAAAAAATTCAAAATACCTTTAAAATGATTTCTCAATTTTCCTAAAATGAAGTAGAGACTCTATTTTCATAATAAATAAGCCAATTTTTAATTTTTTTTATTATAATATTTGACAGAGTCCCAGAAATGAGTGAAAGTGCTAAAACTCTATAGTGAAATGGAGAAAAATGAGAGCTTCTCTACATGGATTATCAAGAGATAGAGGAGGAAATCCTCCATAATTTAACACCTTTCTTTGATATGTTTTGTTATAGTGGACCAATTGCATTGATGCATTTGGGAAGACATGTCTCAAATTCTTCAAAGACAAAGGAGTTTTAGAAAGTATTTGTGTTACATCTCGAAAGAGAATCTTTACTTCATTGTTCTTGAAGAAATTGAGTAGAGATTTCCTCTCAAGAAGTAACATAAATCCTTTTTTAACTCTCCGTTGTCTCGAAGAAACTGAGGCTCGTCTTTCCAAATGCATAGATGCAATGGTTCCTTAATAACCAAGAATACCAAAGAAAGGTGTTAAGTATGCATGTAGAGGAAAGCTCCCATCTTTTCCTATTTTACTATAGAATTTTCAACACTTCCATCCATTCCAAGGCCCATTTCAAATATTATAATAAAAAAATTTCATAGTTTGACCTATTTATTTCGGAAAAAAAAGTCGCATATTAATTTTAGAAAATCATTTTCAAAACGTTTTGATAACCCTAATTTAAAATCAGTAGATTAATATATTATGACTAACTTTAAAATAAAATCACTTTATAGTCATTCTTCTTATGAAATAATTTGAATGACTAAGTTCTAATTGATTTTAACTTGAAACATTTTATCCGAGTTAAGGTTTTGAACTAAACAATTAGTCTAATTATTCTCGAATGTGAAATTTAAGCCTTTTAATAATGATGAAAAAACATAGAAAGTTTTCAAGTTATTCTTTTAAAGCTTAAGTCATTTGCCTAAATCAAACCAAATATCCATTCATACTAAAATTAAAATTGTTTTCAATAACAATCGAATTAAAATAAAACAGTGTAGAATAGTTTATTACGACAGCAAAAATTTAATAGTAGGCTACCATAACACTATTTGAGGCTAATTCAAAATGACAATATTTTGTCTAAAAATAAATGTGAAGAGTAGAAATCTCATTGTGACTCACTTAAAATTTTACAAACATAAAAAATACAAAAAAGAAATCCATAGCAAAATCAGGATAGTGTTAATTATCAAACTAATTATGGGTAATTATAATTATTCAATTACTCATAAAAAATCAAATGAATACATAAAATGTTTCAAATGTAGAAGCTAAAATAAAATACAACTTATTCACACATCAATCCTTCAACAAAGAGCGTAGAGAACTTTAACCAAGCCATTCTTTTCTCATTTTTTTTTTGTTTTCTTTGTCTCTTCTATTCTTTTCTTTTTCATCACTTTTGGATTTATTTTTCATTAAATTCCCTTGTTTCTTTTTATTCTTTTCTATTTTGTTTTCTATTTTTGGGTTGGAGTTCTAATTTTTTTTTATAAATTTAAATTAAACATTAGATTCAAATCTTTTGTCGTGGTTAAATCATTTCAAGTTTTCTTATTTATTCATTTTAGTCTACATCTGAAGTTGATTGATTTTGCTATATACGTAGAATTACAATAGTTGCAGTTATAAATAATGATGCTATAATTAATCTTTTTTACTTGAGAACAGTTGTACATAAAATAAATTTTATTTGCAATAATAGTATTAGATGTAATTTATATATAGCAATAGAATCAAATGAAACGGCTAATCCGAATAAATTGGGCTTCAAAATGAATATTTATTTTTTGCTTCAAGGCACATATCGGATAGATATTCATCCTATGAACAAAATATTATTTAAAAAATTGAAGTGTTAATTTTTCTAGTAATGCATCCAATTCATGAAATTCTGAATATGTATCTAAGACTGGGCATCAGATCGGGTTGTATCGGTATTATTTCGATCCGTTCCGGTCCGGTAGTATTTGGGACGGAATGGGATACATTGAACAGGTACACGGAACAAAAAGGTATCATGATTCGGTATCGGTATACCGGTACCGGTTCATCCCAATTCCGGTCCGGTCCCGGTAAATCATTTTTAATTAAAATTAAAAATAGTATTTGTGTCATTGTTTTATACTTTTATAATTTTTAAAAAATACAAACTTAAGTTATTTAAATTACAAGTTATAAGTATAACTTAATAACTTATAAACTTCAAAAGATTCAAATCTTGAAAACTTAAAACATAAGCTCAAAAACTTTTAAAAAAAACTTTGTTAAACTTAATTTACAAACTTATATAAGTAAAAATTAAAAAGAATATCTTTAAAATAAACTTAAGTAAAATTACATTATAAATTTTAAAACTTAAATACTATAAACTAATTAATAAACTTAGAAAAATAAAAAAAACATTCATATTTTCTTAATTCAAAATAACTCAAAAATAATAATTATTTTTTGAAATACCTATATGTGTCGTCTCGTTTATTCCACCCCGTTCTGGTCCTGTCCATTTCGGTTTGTCCCGGTTCTATCCCGGTATATAGTGGGACGGTACGGAACCGAGCCTCCATCCCGATAATTTTGATCTGGTTCATCCCGGTACCGGTCAACAACCCGATCAAATCGTCCTGTTTCGATCCGGTACCCGTTCATTCCGATCCGGTGCCCAGCCTTATACGCATCTAAGTTTAAAGTAGAAAAAATCAATGTTATTAGCATATTAATGCAAGTTAATTATAGCAACACTATTAATATTCCATAGGTTAAGAACATACAAGAAAATGAGATTAAGATGCATACCTATTAAGCCGTTTGTTCCTCAATGTAGAAGCGTGTTTCAGACGTATGGAACAACGAGCTACGTCTTCCTCTCATTGTTCTTCCTACAACTTGCCGTCGAATGTGCAATTGATTTATGGTTAAGGAGATGAGTGGGGACCTAGCTATGAATTTATAGGCTTCAACCTTAACCTAATGGGCCACCCGATAATAGGCTTATTAGGTTTTTTTTAACGAAGCCTACACTACCGTCAATACGCATCAATATATGAAGTGATTTGGGTCCAAAAAAGAATTCAATATATAAGCGGCCCAATTATGTCTACCAACTATATTTATTTAGCGTGTTTCATAAATTGTAACAATTAAGTTAATGTTAATCCATATTTAGTTAAAATTTCAACATTTAAGGCATGTATCAAATTATAAATACACATTAAACAAAGAAATTAATGTAAAAGAAAAACTGAGAAAAAATCACAAACAACTCATGATTTGTGCTTATGTAAAGTCAAAGTAAACCTAAAAAGACTTCAAAATTAAATAGCCCCTACCAAATAAGAAAAATTGGAAGTTAAACAAACATCAAAATAAAAGAGAAGAAAATCAAAAAATAAAAAGGAGAGGGGAAAGGAATTTAAGCTATTAAATGAATTTAAACAAACAAAGGAGGAGGGATATCACACATCATATTAATGTAGTGTGGATGAAGTGGAGGCTTGCCTTTGAAGTTTTGTGATAACAAAATACCATCAAAACTCAAAGGTAAGTTTTAAGAGTGGTGGTTAGACTAGCATTGTTGTAAGGGGTGAAATATTGGCCAGTCAAAACCTCTCATGTAAAGCAGATGCATGTTGCCAAGATGAGGATGTTGAGGTGGATGTATAGTCATACTAAGAGCGATAATATTAGAAATAAGGATATTTAGAGAAAGGTGGGAGTAACATCTGTGGTGGACAATATGAGAGAATCGAGACTGAGATGGTTAGGAGATGTGTGGATGCACCAGTGATGAGGTGCAAGAGGTCGGTGTTACGGCCAAATCGTACACGCAAGTGCACGTGGTCGTTCAAGTATTAAAGTGACTCTTTTTGAAAGCCGGGTATTGTACCCATAGGCACTTACGCTTAGAATTACTTAACTTCTCTAACTTTCAGCTAAACATAAGTGTATTCAAGATTTCAAAAATGATTTAGTTTCTACTTCTAAGATTATAACAAAATGTAATAAAAGCAATTCAATTTCAAGGGTTTAAAAATAGTGATTAGGTAAAGTCAAGGGTTGCAACTTTTACCAGGATTCATGCAATCAATATCATTCATATTAGCATTTATCAATTATCGAATCAATGAATCACAAGGTTAAATGTATGATCATGGTCTCCCGACCTCTAATCGCCTACGATAAATAACACTCTAACTACATCGTTGAGCGGGGATAAGATGGATTAAGTACCGAGCATTACGATTTCTTCCTATATGGTGACCCAAGCATGGTTTCTAGGTATATCCCTATCCTAGAGACAAATTAACCCTGGTTATTTAGAATTAATCATGCCCTTTATGCCCCACGATCTATCCTCTTATTCCTCTCCCGAGTTCAATTTGGACAATAATTTTATTTCAATGGTGATCAATCACGAAATACGGAAAGCAAGAACATAAGAAAAATTCATATGATAATTGACAGTAACCCAATAACAATCAATATATTACAATTATCCTGTAGCCACAGCCCTAGAACTAGGGTATTTAGCTACTCATAATCCAAGAATCGATCAAATAATGTTCAAATAACATACAAAGATCGAAAGGAAAAGAGTTTAGGAAAGAATCCTAAAATTGGTGAAAACGTTCTCCCAAGTCGTCGTTCTTCAAAACACAGGAAAAAAAATAAAAAATAATGACCTATTATACTAAAAGTCGAAACGGCCAAAACTGGGCACTGATGGCGCGTCCCGGAGGCATCTTCAATCTTATTTATGCGAATCTTTTCTCTTCTCCGCGACGCGGTCTCGCCACGGAGCACTCTGCCTTAAAACTGGCTTTCGCGACCAAAATTAAACTCCCTCTCCGCATCGCGGAGAGGACATGGAGCGCTCTGTCTCGAAATTTATTTCGCAAGCCAAAATGTAATTCCTTTCTGCGACACAGAGAGGATACGACAATGCCTTAGTGACATTTCCTCCAGCTTCTTCCTTGCTCTCTTTTGACTTGGATCTTCTGTGTTCTTACATTGTCCATTTTTTTGCGCTCGTTTCTCCTCTTAAGCTTACCTACACAACTAATCACGTTGGTTAGCTCATAAACATACAAAAGACTCAATAAAACTATACACGAACACATATTGAATTCAAACTAAGCTTAAATGCGGGCATAAATAGCTTTTTAGGCATATAAATATGCCTAAGATCACTACCCCACACTTAAAGCTTTGTTCGTCCTCGAACAACTTACCAACTACTCCTAGACCTAGACTCACTACTATGGTATTTGTGCATCCGCTACTATCTTCCAAGGATCTGTACCCAATTAACACAAGCATGTTTTTATTCATAATATGCATACTTCTGTAATTGACTTGATAACTTTTAGCAACCAACGCGTTCAACAACATGTGCACCATTACATATCACCTATCCTTCATACAATAAGTGCCCCTCACTCCAAAGAATAGTCCACACACTCAACTCAACAACTTGAATATCCTTTAAGGACTATGCAAACAAGGTACACTCTCACTCAACAACAACATCAAACATGTATGCACTGAGAACCATTAGCTTGCCCATTTTGTACATTTCTACTAATAAAGTATGCTATGCTCAAAATCAAACAGGACTTGTTCGGGTTGTAATGTAGGCTTAAGGTAAGGGAGGATTCGTTTAGATAAAATTAGTGGCTTATCCTCCCTAATGCACTGTTTTCAACTTTCTTCTTACATTCACAACTTTTTCTTTTCGTTAGCCCCCTCTTTTTTCATAGGTTTCCACTAGTGTTACCAACCTTGCCTCTATTTCTTATTTGCCACTTTATTTTTTTTTACTTTTTTTTGACACTCAATAATAGCCACCCATACCTTAGAGATTTCTCTCGAGTTAAGGTGCACAATACCCTTGTAAGGGCCAGTGCCATCATTAAGGTAAGCATTAAGTTAGCCACCTTCAACTTAGGTTTTTAACCTTAGTCAAGGTGCACAATGTCCCAAAGACTAGGGCCAATCTCAGATTCATTCTCATGGGGTATATAATTACCTCATCTTTTCACCCTTCCTCAACCAACTACACAATTCCACCCTATTTACTCTTTCCGCTATTTTCACTTTTCCTCCTAATACAGTGCATTAATGATTTGGGATCAAAGCTAACGGTATCAATAAAAAGGGATTCGGCTTCATTATGTGGGTTAGAACAAAATCAAGGCTAAAAAGGCTCAATTGGGCTATACTATGGATATTCTTTTTGAACAGGCTACAATTCAAGACAATTCAAACAAAGCCTATTATCATATTTTAAGCTTAATAACATTTGTGTTTCGCTTCAATAACAACATGGGCAAGTTCTAGACTCAGATGCATTCATGGATATCATCCAAAACTCACTGCTCATGGCACAAGTTATACTCAGAATGGATCAATCACAACACACAATCATATCATGCACAAGGTTCAGATTAAGCTTAAGTTGCACATTAAGATCATATACAAGAATTCAACTGCATTCATACATCAATTTCAACCATGTTTTTCATGCATATTCCTTTCAGACTTTCAACTTCAACATAACCAAACCCAAGACTCAATGACGAAATTGCCCTTAAGACAGTCATCATCCATTTATCATTGGGCAGCTTGACTCAACTATGACTACAGACTCAATTCTATAAAGAAAAAATCTTTTTTTTTTGTATTTTGTACGGTTCAAAGGGACTATCCTTGGCCAAAGAACCGAAAACAACCTCCAAGGAACCTAAAATAAAACAAACCAAAGACAAAACAGACTCAAACAATGTTCAACAATAGAAATATATGTACAAATCAGATATGTTTGTCACCCTTACCCCACACTTAGCTCAATACAGTGTCATCTTAGGTACTCAAACTTCCCAAAAGTGACCAACAACATACTTAAGGAATTATCACGTTCATCAAACTGAATGGTCATTACAATATCAATTATAACCACGCAACAATTAGTAGTGTTACTCAAGACTTCACACAAATAATCTAGACCCATGAATGCACAATATCGCCCAGTCAATACTGTCAAGCACACTTACCATTCACATATTCAACACCAACATAATGTCTACTCAAGAATTCGACAATATAGACCCTTAGCTAACACTACCCAGTTATGGCTTACAGACACAATTAACCAACCATCATAATAGCACAAAATTCAAGTAAGAGCATGCAAAAGAAATTCCAACTCCCACAAATCCTCCAAGTCCACAGGTCCATAACAATTAGGTAATTCTACTCAAGAATTTGAAATCACCTAAAGACACATGAAAAACTGCCCTCACACCATAACCCATCAACTTCAAACAATTTCCCTCCAATTTCCCACCCCAACTTCCTAAAACAACAGATATGCAGAGCAATAACAGAAACATTGCGTAGGAAAAACTCAGAACACATACCTGCAATCGTGGGATCAGGGAAAATCGACAGGGAAAAAGGTTTCCTCGACTCCGCATTACGGATGAAGGTTGGAAAATTGAATGAAGGGGAGAATGGGGGAAAAATTTGTGATTTAAGGGAAAAAATTAGGTATTTACTGAAGACTTAGGGGGTTATAAGGGGTATGGTTCGGGGTATTTTAATTAAAAATGGGTAAAACCCATTTAATTAATGAAAAAAAAATTTACTTACCTGAGGGCACAACGCGGGGCGGACACAGAGTTCACTGGAAATTTAATTCCAGGTGAGGCCAATAGTTGACCCTTTCTCCGCGACGTGGGGCTAGCATGAAGTAGCCTTTTTTCTTAATGTGAACACTAGGTCCCGTCGAAACTAAAATTTGAGGGGGCCTCCGAGACGTGGTCCCTTCACGGACCTCTCTGCCTCAAATTGGACCTGGCGAGGCAAAATGTTGCCTCACCTCTGCGACGCGGTCCCTGCACAGAGTTGCCTTGGGAGAAACTTCTTCTTCCTGCACATTTTTAGCTCAGCACCCATTAGTAAAAAACATGATGGGTTGCCTCCCATCCAGCGCCTTAGTTTTGGTCGTGGCACGACGCATATTTTTGTAGTTTTCTTAATATATAATTTATTTATTTATTTTTACTAATTCCTAAGAACTAAAATAACCAAGTAAAAACAAATAAATCCTAACTATTACAATGGTTCACGGGTTGCCTCCCGTGTAACGCTTGATTTAACGTCGCGGCACGACCCATCTCATGACTCATTCATCATTCAATGTGAGCGCTTCAAGCTCACGATCCAGATCACTTTCGAAATAGTGCTTGACCCTTTGACCATTCACAATGAAAGTACAACTCTTATCTTTGTTTCTAAACTCCACAACACCTTGTTGGGTCATCCTCACCACTTCGAAAGGACCACTCCACTTAGATCGAAGCTTTCTGGGGAACAACTTCAACCTTGAATTGAATAGCAGCACTAGTTAACCAGGCTCAAAGGTGCGCGACACAATATGCTTGTCATGCCACCTTTTGGTCTTCTCTTTATATAGCTTAGCATTTTCATAGGCGTGGAGCCTAAATTCTTCCAACTCGTGCAGTTGTGTTATTCTCTTCCTACCGGCTAACTCAGCATCCAGATTTAGCTTCTTGATTGCCCAATATGCCTTATGCTCCAACTCAGCTGGTAGGTGACAAGCTTTTCCAAACATCATTCGATAAGGAGAAGTCTCTATCGGTGTCTTGTATGCAGTCTGGTATGCCCATAAGGCATCATCTAACTTGTCAACCCAATCTTTTCTTTGGGCATTCACAGTCTTTTGGAGGATCTGTTTGACCTCCTTATTCGACACATCCACCTGCCCACTAGTTTGAGGGTGGTATGTTGTAGTCACTTTGTGTCTCACTCAATATTTGGCTAACAAATTATACACTGAATTATTAATAAAATGCGTACCTCCGTCACTGATCATAGCCCTTGGAGTTCCGAACCTAGTGAAGATGTGTTTACGAATGATCTTCACAACCACTTTTGCATCATTGGATGGTAGTGCAACTGCCTCCACCCACTTAGACACGTAGTCCACTGCGACTAGGATGTATTGATTACCACGGGACAATGGGAATGGTCCCATAAAGTCTATCCCCCAGACATCAAAGATCTCAACCTCCATATTGCTGAATGGCATCTCATGCCTCATCGAAATGGTGCCCATCCTCTGACATTGATCACAACCTTTCACAAACAAAGCAACATCTTTAAACAGAGTAGGCCAAAAGAAACCAGATTGCAATACCTTATGCACAATTCATTCGCCTCTGTAGTGTCCACCATATGGTGAAGAGTGACAACTCTCCAACACTTGTGTCGCCTCCTGCTCAGCTATACACCTTCTCATCATCTGATTAGGTCCATGCTTGAATAAAAAAGTCTTATCCCATATATAGAAGTGTGCATCATACTTCAGCCCCTGCTTTTGATGTGCTGTGGCCCCAGGTGGAAATAAACCACTCACCAGAAAATTCACATTATCAACATACCAAGACACATGAGCAATGTCCAAAGCAAGCAATTGCTCATCAGGAAACTCTTCACGAATCTGCCCCTCATTCTTCACATAAGTTGAATCCTCCAGTCTGGACAGATATCAACTATCTGGTTCTCAGTTCCCTTCATGTCCCTTATTTCAAGATCAAACTCTTGTAGTAGTAGAATCCATCTAATCAACCTCGGCTTGACATCCTTTTTGTTAAACAAGTATCGGATTGCAGTGTGATCAATGTAGACTATAACTTTGGTTCCCACCAAGTATGATCTGGACTTATCAAATGCGAACACTAATCCCAGCATCTCTTTTTCAGTCACAGTGTAATTCGACTAAGCTGCATCAAGTGTCTTGCTCGCATAGTAGATGGAATGGAACATCTTTTATTTTCTCTGCCCAAGTACTGCCCCAACAGCTATGTCACTGCGTCACACATAAGCTCAAAAGGAAGCTCCCAATTTGGAGCAATCAGAATAAGAGCTTCAATCAACTTCTTTTTCAGCAGCTCAAATGCCTGCAAACACTTTTCATCAAACACAAACTTCATCTCTTTCTCTAACAGGCTGCACATAGGTCTTGCAGTCTTAGAGAAGTCCTTGATGAACTTCCTATAGAACCCAACATGTACTATGAAGCTTCTAACTCCCTTTACTGTGATGAGAGGTGGCAACTTCCCAATAACTTCCACTTTAGCCTTGTCAACTTCCAGCCCACTTTTGGAGATTTTGTGCCCTAACACAATGCCTTCTCGAATTAGGAAGTGACACTTCTCCCAGTTTAGCACCAGATTTGTTTCTTCACACCTGGCAAGAACTTTGTCAAGATTAGTCAAGCAAACTTCAAAAGACTCACCAAACATCAAGAAGTCATCCATGAACACTTCAACAAAATCCTCCACCATATCATGAAAGATTGCCATCATACATCTCTGAAATATGTTTGGGGGATTACACAAGCCGAATGGGATGTGCTTGAATGCATACGTGCTATACGAGCAAGTGAATGTAGTTTTCTCCTGATCTTCTGGTGCAATGATGATCTGATTATACCCTGAATAACCATCAAGGAAACAGTAATATTCCTGACTTGCCAGCCTATCCAACATTTGATCAATGAAAGGTACCGGATAATGGTCCTTTTTGGTGGCGTCATTCAACTTTCTGTAGTCCATGCAAATCCGCCACCCAGTCACTATTCTTGTAGGGATCAACTCATTCTTCTCATTTGTTACCACCGTCATTCCGCCCTTCTTGGGCACACATTGTACTAGACTTACCCATTTGCTATATGATATTGGGTACACAATCCCTGCATCCAGCCACTTGATTACCTCTTTTCTCACCACATCATTCATCAATGGGTTTAGTCTCCGCTGATGTTGTGCACTCGGCTTATGCCCTTCCTCCATGTATATTTTAAGCATGCACAGTGTGGGACTAATACCATGGATGTCGTACATTTGCTACCCCAAAGCTGTTTTCCTCTTTTTCAGGATGATTAATGTTGCTTCCACCTGTTCATCAAATAATGCTGCAGAAAAAATAATCGGTAAAGTTTTATCTTCACCCAAAAATGCATACCTAAGGTGGGCTGACAATGCTTTTAACTTCAACTTGGGTGCTTCTTCAATAGAGGGCTTGTGTGGAGGACCCAAGACCCTATTTAGAGGCTCTCATCGATCTCCAGATGTACCTACAAGTGGCACATCAAGAAATTGCACAATTTCCTATGCCTCAACATCCCCATAAATATCATCCCCCACTAACACTCGCTTTAGAGGGTCCTTAGATGCAATGTAGCGAGCTTCTGCCTCAAGATTTATCACAGTTATGGCAGACAATTCTTCATACACAGCTGGCAGTTTTAAAGCTTTATACATATCGAAAACCTCCACCTTATCATGGGCCTGCATAGTGAGTTGCCCAGCTGCTACATCTATCATCGCCCTCCCAGTAGCCAAGAAAGGTCTTCCTAGGATGAATGGGACCTCAGAGTTTGCTCAAAGTTCAACACAACAAAAGCTACTGGGAAAATCATTGATCCCACTCGCACTAGCACATCCTCTACAACACCCTCAGGCCTAGCTACAGATATATTAGACAAATGTAAGATAATGGTAGTAGGTTTAGGACTACCCAACCCCAGTTTTTTGTACAAAGAAGTCGGTATCAAATTTATACTAGCTCCTAGATCACACAATCCTCGCGCATAAATGCTCTGCCCTATAGTGATTTGAACTGTAAAGCTACCCAGATCTTTCAATTTAGTTGGTAACTTATTTTGGATTCTGGAGATGCACTCTTCAGTAAGTGCAACAGTCTCATACTCTGTCAGCCTCATTTTATTCGCCACAATCTCATTCACGTATTTCGCATACCTGGGTATACCATGCAAAACATCTACCAATAGCAAGTTAGTGTGAACTTGTCACAAAAGAGAGAGGAGCTTACCAAAACATTCATCCTCCTTCTGCTTCTTGAACTTTTGAGGGAATGGAGAAGGTGGTTTCACAATTGGTTGCACTATTTCTTCTTGTGTAACAACTTCGCCCTCATTGGGTTCACTCTCTTTATTCACAACATCAATGTTTCTTTTCTTAGGAGCTAACTCCTCCAATTGTAAACCACTGCGAGTACCTACTGCATTTACTTGCTTGGGATTTGGGTCAGTGTTACCCGGCAAACCTTCTTGTGGTCGTGAGTTCTGGGCACTAGCCAGCTGCCCGAATTGCTTCTCCAGATTCTGTATAGCTAACTGATTGTTTCTTGCATCAGCAGCTAATTGGGCTTGATCAACCATAATCTTTTTCAGTATTTCCTCCATGCTCATGTTTCCAAATTGTTGTTTAGGTTGCTCCCGTTGGGCCTGTTGTTGGTACCCCTGTGTATTTCCTTGGGGTCTATACTGATTCTGGCCTTGACCCTGATTTTGATTTCCACCCCCAAGAAAAGTTCGGGTGGTTGCGCCAATTTGGGTTATATGAGTTCCCATGATTTTGCTGTCCTCCTCCTCATTAGGCATTACCTACAAAATTCACAGAGTCTGGGTTTGCACCACATACCTCTGCACTATGATCACAACCTCCGCAGATCTCACACCAAGATGGTGATTGTTGAACTGCATTTACCTGTGCGGGCTGTTGTCCCAATGCTAGATTACTGAAGTGAGTGTTCATCATATTCTGCATAGCAGCAATCTATACAGTCAAGGCAATCACAACATCTACCTCTAACATACCTGTCGTTTTCTGAATCACAGGTTTTATTCCTCCTCTATTCCATTCAAGGTTTCCCTGAGAGATCCTGTTCAGCAAGGTGAATAGTTCAACATATGTCTTCTCCAAAGTCTGACCACTTGCAGCTGAATCAAGTAGAATCTTGGTGTTAGGCTCTAATCTTTCAATGAATATATGGACCAACACCTCATTAGATTGATGATGATGAGGGCAGCTCATCAACATTCATTTAAACCTATCCCAAGCTTGGTACAAGTTTTCTCCCACTTTCCGCCTAAAGCTCAAAATGTCACTCCTCAACTTAGTTGTTTTTCCAGATGAAAAAAATCAGATCAGGAACTTCTGTGCTAGATCATTCCAAGTGGTAATTGAGTTTGCGGGCTCTGAGTTTAACCATCTTTTTGCTTCCCCAAGTAGAGAAAAAGGGAATAAAGTGAGCCTCACATAATCCACATTCATTCCAGCTGGAGTGTACGTATCACTGATCTCGAGGAAATTCTGAATGTGAACTGTTGGATCCTCGTGTGGCAGACCAATGAACTGCCCATTAGTGTGCAGTAGTTGCACCATACTCTACTTCAATTCAAACCTCCCACCAGCTTCAGGTTTCTGTATACAAGATGTCACATTGGTGGGATGTGGGATTACCACGTCTCTTACTCTCAACTCAGCCACTATTTCAGGTTCTTCTTCCTTAACTCTTGATGCTGGAGATGTCGGTTCACTAGCAAGAAGAGGGACCGAATAAGTAAGTCGTCTTTGCCTTCTCCGATAGTGAACAAACCTTTCCGGTTCAGCTAGAGGTGATACCAATCTTGATCGTCGTCCAGTTTGAAACTTCAAATTAACCTGCAACAATGAATTGCTAAGATCAAGTTGTCAACACTTGCTTTTTAACTTCAAAAATCAGAAAAATCAGATAATTTCAAATTCTAAAGTCCCCGGCAGTGGCGTCAAAAACTTGTTGCGGCCAAATCGCACACGCAAGTGCATGTGGTCGTTCAAGTATTAAAGTGACTCTTTTTGAGAGCTGAGTATTGTACCCATAGGGACTTACGCTTAAAATTACTTAACTTCTCTAACTTTCAGCTAAACACAAGTGTATTCAAGATTTCAAAAGTGATTTAGTTTCTACTTCTAAGATTATAACAAAATGTAACAAAAGAGATTCAATTTCAAGGGTTTAAAAACAGTGATTGGGTAAAGTCCAGGGCTGTAGCTTTTATCAGGATTCATGCAATCAATATCATTCATATGAGCATTTATTAATTATCGAATCAATGAATCACATGGTTTAATGTATGATCATGGTCTCCCGACCTCTAATCACCTACGATAAATAATACCATAACTACATCGTTGAGCGGGGATAGGATGAATTAAGTATCGAGCATTACGATTTCTTCCTGTATGGTGACCCAAACATGGTTTCTAGGTATATCCCTATACTAGATACAAATTAACCCTAGTTATTTAGAATTAATCATACCCCTTATGCCCCACATTCTATCCTCTTATTCCTATCCCAAATTCAATTTGGATAATAATTTTATTTCAATGGTGATCAGTCACGAAATACGAAAAGCAAGAACATAAGAAAGATTCATATGATAATTGACATTAACCCAATAACAAAATCAATAGATTACAATCATCATGTAGCCACAACCCTATAACTAGGGTATTTAGCTACTCATAATCCAAGAATCGATCAAACAATGTTCAAATAACATCAAAGATCGAAAGGAAAAGAGTTTAGGAAAGAACCCTAAAAATGGTGAAAACGTTCTCCCAAGTCATCGTTCTTCAAAACACAGAAAAAGAATAATAAAATAAAATAAAATAATGACTTATTTATACTAAAAGTCAAAACAGCCAAAATTGGGCACTGATGGCGCGTCACAAAGGCATCTTCAATCTTCTTTCTGCGAATCTTTTCTCTTCTCCACTACGCGGTCTCGCCACGGAGCACTCTGCCTCAAAACTGACTTTCGTGACCAAAATTAAGCTCCCTCTCCGTGACGCGGAGAGGACAAATAGTGCTCTGTCTCAAAATTTATTTCGCAAGCCAAAATGTAATTCCTCTCCGCGAGGCGGAGAGGATACGACAATGCCTTAGTGACATTTCCTTCAGCTTCTTCCTTGCTCTCTTTAGACTTGGATCTTCTGTGTTCTTCCATTGTCCATTTTTTTTTGCGCTCGTTTCTCCTCTACACAACTAATCATGTTGGTTAGCTCATAAACAGACAAAATACTCAATAAAACTATACACAAACACATATTGAATTCAAACTAAGCTCAAAATGCGGGCATAATGCCTAAGATCAGTCGGTTGTAGAAGGCATGATGAGAGATAGAGGTAGACTAAAAAAGTATTGGGTGGGTCATAAAACATGATTTGATGCAACTTCAGTTTATCGAGGACATGACCTTAGATAGGAAGGTGTGGATGACATATACTAGGGTAGAAGATGAATAAGTGGTATAATATTTTCTTGCTTAGGGTAGTTGAGGTTTGTCATTGCATGTGTTTAGTGCTAGCAAAATGAACTCATATTTTGGTAACCCAGCTAACCCTTTTATATTTTAATGGGTTGGGTGAGTGATTTCTTATATAGGTGAAATATGGGTTAGTACACATATTCATCCCATAGAAATATAGATAAAATATGGGTAAAAATATTTTCCAAATCAACTTATTTTTAAAAAATATAAGAAAAATGACATACCTTCAAAAAGTAAGGAAAATATTTTTCAAAACTTGTTTTCAACCTCACACCTCAATTTTCCACCATAACTGTAACACCTAGGACTTCGAGAAATGGCTAAAAAGGGCAAACAGGTAAGTCCACGAACCCAAAATGGACCATGGATCCTTCACGACACCTTAGACGGTCTATTTAGGGGTCTATGACCCGTCTTGGGACTCGTGAACGACGGTCCAAGGCTGCCAAGGTTGGGGCTCACCTAGACGGCCCGTGGTGACTTGGACGGCCCATTTAAGGGTCCTTACAAGTTACCCATCCGTTTTTAAATTATGGGTCAACTTCAAATGATAATATCTCTCAGCACATAGTGAATTAGGTGACCCATAACCTATCAAATTAAAGGTCTATAAATCCTCTTTCCAACGCCACCAAGTTTGCCTCATTGCGAGTCGAAGTAAAAAGTTATGTCCATTTTAGTGAAGCCCTATGAGGTAGGTGAAGCTTCACGGCCCGTGAAGTGTTTCATAGGCTGTGTGGCACTAAATGGTCCGTGAAGCCCTTCTTTTAAGGCACCTCGTCAGTTTTTAAGTTAGGATCATTTTAGTCTTTCCCCAAAGTATTTGATACCTAAACTACGTCATTTTTTAAACCCTATTTAAAGACCTATATGAGTGAATTAAGCCCTAAAACTACCAATTTCAATTCATTCTCCTAAATTTCCTAAACTTGACCAAATTCATCCTCTCCAAAAATCTTCTCTCTAGATCATAGAAGAAGAAGAAGTTAGGGTTCTTCAAGTTCAAGTCTTCTTTCTTCATCATTGCTTAAGGCTTTAATCAAGGTATGTAGGGAGTTTATAAATGGGTTCTATCCATCCATTGAGCCCCCAAAGTTTCTTCAATTCTCTATTTCAAATTCCCAAAAATTGATTAGGTTTTCATTCAATTCCTTATGGGTTCTATTTATATGGATCCAATTGCTTGACTATGGTCTTATTTTGATGATTTAGACTTGATTACATGATTTTCAACTAATTCCATGTGAACGCATACATCAATCTATGAATTTTGACTATGAATCCTAATTTACATGAATTTATAAAGAAGCTTGAATTTATGAATATGTTTTTATGAAATTACATGTTTTTATGAAAGAAATTTTTATGACTCAAGTAAGCTTATAAATGAAGGTATATATATGTTCTATGAAGCTTGGTCACATGACATGAATGACATCTAGATTTTTCCTCAATGCTTTTGAGTTAGTTTCCTAAATCAAGTCTTGATTAATACGGTATCCAGATATGCCATCAATGATTATAGATCACGCTTTTAAAACTATTTCAATTAGTAGTAGTACATTTCTAGTATGAAGTATGGGCCTTATAAAGCTATTATGACAAGATTATGGATGGTAAAAGGTTTTTTCACGCATGGTCTAAGGAGCTACTCTATGATGTTTCTATCTTGGATTGATTGATTGCTTAATTGTACCTTTCCATGGATGATAATATGACTTTAGCTTGAATTTGTTGCTTAATTGTGCCTTTCCATGGATGATGAAAAGAATATGGTTAAAGACGATTCCATGGGATGTTTTACTTAGCATTGAGTGGGCTAGCGGTGATTACCCATTTCCATAAACTATGTGCCACCATAGGATGTTGTCTCAGATTGACATTAGCTAGTGGATCAACTTTAACTCAAATTCTCACCTTGGCAAGTGAGAACACCCATTTTCGGTGTGGGGAAAACACTGGATTCCCTGTTATAGCTCACATGGTCTATGTCGGTTAATGGTAACCTTCCCACAAAATGAACTAAGGCAATTACTAATGCTTTATAAAGCTTCCCGTATGATTTAAAGATGCATTAATCGTGTTTATGATTTATGAATCTTCTTACATGATTTTACCATGTTTTAACTTGGTCATGCATTTCATGTTCTCGATTATGTACTCTTATGATCACATTTCATGTTTTATTGTATTTCCCTCACACTTTGTACATTCCATGTACTAAAGCATACTTGTGCCTGCATTGTTTCACTAATGTAGGGCTTGCTGATTCTTCTCCCTCTGTTCATGGATAGTTGATTACATTAGAGATTTGAAGACTTGGTGAGTCCTCATACTTCGAGGATGATGTCACTTTTATAGCTTTATGTCATTTCCGTTTTTCAAATTTGTATATTATGTATGAGTTACGTACCAATCATTTTCCTTATGATGTATTATATGGCTTTGACACTTATGTTAGATTTTCGCTTTTGTCAAAACTCTTAATGATAGAAAACTATCTTTTGAACTCTTTAAATTCTATTATCTTGTATGATGTATGCTAAGTGGTTTGTGTAGCGCCTCTTGGGGTTCTATACGCCATGTTACGACTAGGATGTACTTTAGGTCGTGACATTAGCTTAAGTTTCGGGTGCCAATTATTTTAACTAATCCAAAATTTGTAACTTAATTCTCAATTGGAGACGTGACTCTTAACCTCAATTCGAGACCCAACTCTCAAGTTTAAGATTAGATAGAGCTCGGATCTTAATTTGGATATCGAATCTCGAGTCAGTATTCAAGGTCGGATCGGGGTTGGCTGTCGGGTTCGGGTCTCGTATCGTTCAAATGTTAGAGTCGAATCTTGGTTGGGAAGTCGAGTCCCAATTAAGGTGTCAGGGGTCGATTCTCGAGTCAAAAGGCAAGATCAAAATTTGGGTCAAGTTTAGGTGTTAGGTCCCAGCTCAGGTGTTGGATCCAAGTTTGGATCTTAATTCGGGGTTATATCTTAAGTCAAGACTCAAGGTCGGATATTAGATTATGTGTCATATTTGGGTCTTGGGTCGTTCATCGAGGTCAAGGTCAAATCTTTATTTGGAAGTTGAGTCCCAGATCATCTGTTGGGGTCGGGTTTTGATTAGGGTATCGGGGTCAGATCCAAATTTAAATGTCGAATCCTGAATCAGATATCATGGTCGGGTACCATATTCAAAGTTAGGTCCCTAATCGAGAGTCTGGGTCGAGTCCCGATTTGGAAGATGGATCTCCGGTCAAGTCTTGAGGTCGGGTCCTGATTTAGAAGTGGGGTCCTATGTCAGTTGTCGGTTTCAGTTTTATGATACAATAAAATCAAATAAAGTATTTTCAACATTTTTCATTTAGAAAAAGTCTAAAATATTTTCTCCATATTGAATTCTAAAGTAGATTACTATTTAATCATGAAAATTTGGGTTAATATGGGCCAACATATATTTTACCCAACTCATTTATTACCCAACCCATTTTTACCCAAATGAAATAGAATTACTGCCCATTTTATGTTGACCGGTTTTCAATCCACCCAAATTTGACTAACCCACCCATTCGCCACCACTACACGTGTTGTATTAATGTTGTTCTTGTTTTGATATCCATCATTATTTATTATTATTTTTAATAATCTATATCCTAGTTTGTTGTTCATTATGTTTTGATTATTGCACTATTTTGTTGTTGATTGTTTCCCCTTATGACCTTATGATAGACTTTACACTATTTTTTGTGACTTGCTATATTTTTTTTCTTTGTATATGAGATTGCTGCATTTGAGGCGAGGGTATTTTGATAACAACCTCTCTACCACCATGAAGTAGTAGTAAGGTCTGTGTACACTCAACCCTTCCCGAACTCTACTTGTGAATTTCACTGGGTATGTTGTTATTGTAGGGAGAGGGAGGGGGGGGGGGGGACAGTAGATATACACAAACTCGACATAATTTAAACAACAACAACAAAATGTAATCTATTACTAAACTGCAGAATTTTAGACGCATAAGTCTAAACACGTAAATGAAAATGAAAGATTAAATACATAATAAAGATTAAATAAAAAAATATCTTTTGCAGAGCAACCCATCCTGGCCTAAGAATCGTAACAGGTAAAACCCTTATATCTGACATACCAATCCTCGAGAAATAGTTCTCGAACGAATAATCAAAAAGATTCTTAGATTGCATATCATGATATCTTGTAATACTAATGTATCAACATAAATATGTGGTGCCTGAATTAGACCCGTCTCCTTATCCTGTTATGCCTCATCCTCAACATCTATCTATGGCTCGGGAGACACTGTCCTAGCATAATCCTCAGAAAGTGCAACAACTATTGCTCTACTTCTACCTCGATCTTGTACGGGGGACCTTGCTACAGATACAAGTGCCTCATATCCGACCACAACTGCACGAGTCACCACTATTTGTGAAAAAATGAGAAATAAAATTTAGGAACTTAAGGAATAACCAATTATGTACGATAAGGAATCAAAGAATAGATTTTTTCTAAAATGACATGTAGCCTTTCGAAGATAGATACAAATGTTATCACATCAATACACAAGACTCTATTAAATACTTGTTCTTATATTGTGATACTGGTGAACCTAGATTTTTCTCATACCAAATTGTCACGGTCCATAATTTAAAGGTCATGATGGCAACTATTCTAAATCCAGTAGGTAAGGTAACCCCTCACCCCAACAAAATCAGAATGATATGTGGTGGTAATTAAATAATACGAAATTTAAAGTCTCAACCCCAATTTTCATATATTGAAAGAAGTGCAAAAATTAACAAAATATACCTAAAATCTAGTGTTACCACTAAGAGCATCTAACTAAATAAAATTGTCTCAAAAATTAAAACTTTGTTTGAAATAGTAAGGACGTGAAAGTAAAGACAGATGGAGTTTAACATTGTTTTGAACGTCAAGTAGCTCACCAAAGATCTCAAAGAAGTATCACCTAATATAGAATATTAACTAGGCCGATTAGTGCTAGGATATTGTATAAAAAAGATACAAGTAGAGTAGTATGAGTACGATAACACATGTACTCAACATACATCATATACTGATCGAGCTATATTAGAGAATTATATCATATAAATCATGAAATGTACCTAAATCAGATGATAAGTTCAATTCTTACACCAGGAAAATGAGAACTAGATATTTAACCAGAAACATTCCATACGTAAATATCGACAACAAAGTTGGAGTAAAATAATCAAAATGATTCAATGCAATGCAGCAACCTATGTTTATACCGATATATCCCTGCTACCACCAATAGCATGTCATAAGCTAGAACCTATGAAAAACTCGCGAGGTCCATATACGATGCAATACAATGATGATCAATGGTTCTTCTAGTACACATGCATCTACTAGCACCAATGGGTTGCTAGTAGTTAGGACTCCAGAGGTTCATATATCTACCTAGAATCTTTTCCCTCGGACATGCAAATTAGAATCTTACCTCATAGTAGTGAAAGTGAACAATGACTGCAAATTGGAAAATAAGTACTTGGGCCATTCAGTTGGCATTATTTTCCACATAATGGGCATTTGTGTCCTTGCCCCTAAAAGAATATTTTGAATCAAGTGGCTAACCCAAGTCGATCTATAGCCATCTTTCTTAATGGGTTTCTATTAATTTCTTTTTCGAAAATCGGTTATCATCTTGGTCCTTTAAAAGCATCTTGGTTTAGTTCATGCATCGATGAGCTATTATTTAATAGATCAAGTTTGGCCCACCCAATTAATATGTATAATATAATTATCTTTCGATTGAGACAGATCTAAGAGGATGTAAAGTGTTATTATGCAATAAACACATAAAATAACTTCTTTGCAATTAGGAAATTTTGTAGCATAACCTTATCGAATATTAGAACATAATGATGAGTTTAGACTATGGATTAATTCCATGTTTTAGTGTTAATACCTCTCTTTTGACATTATAATTAAGTTATTTTTTCCCTATTTAGTTTCTTCTTATATATTTTAATTTAATACAGACTAAATTGTGAATTTTCTTAATTCAAGTATCTCAAATACCAACATTACTTTTTTTTTTCTAATTATCTAGTCAAAAATTTGATAAAATTAACAATCAAAAGTGATAACTATTTATAGGATCACATAAAAATTGTTTAATTGTTGGTTTCAATTTATGTCAAAGTGTTTGATTGAGAATGAAAGGATTTTTTTTTTTGAAGTTTGTGGTCCAAAATAAGTTGTCATTTGACCATATATTCCTAAATATTTTTGAAAAATCAATTTTGAATGAAGTTTTGTGGAGTTTCAACGGTGTTTGATCTTAGTTTTTAGGAAACATATTTTACTTTTTATTTAAAAAAAATGTCAGTATTCTAAAAACTATTAAAATACCATAAATTTGACACAAAATTATTATTTTTATACTCCCTCCGTCCACTATTAACTGTCATACTTCCATTTTTAGAGTCAAACTATAAAAATTTTGACTAACATTTTAGGATATATTTTTTCATCATATTGATATGTAAAAAAATGCAATGTATAGTACTTTTCATATAGTTTTTGAATATCTAAAATTTTTTGTTTAAAAAATTGAATTAATGTAATCTAATTTAACTTTGAAAATAAGTCAAATTGACTTTCGAAAAGCGTAACATGACAAATAAAAGTGGACGGAGGGAGTAATGAACTAGATAACACTTGATTCAAAAATCATAACACAATTTATTTGTTAAAAAATTTACTAATAATACAATTACCAGCTATTACAATTAGTTACGAAGATCCATGAATACAAACAAATAATAATAACAATGTTAGGAACTGGCAATTATTAAATATTAATCTTTCCATATAATACGATCAATCTCTTTTAATAAGAATGTATTTAATGATGAATTGACTAGATAGAATTATAGTTAGAGTCATAGTTGATGATTTTGTTAAAGTTTCTTTTTAAATAAAATATAAAAAACTGAGATATCTTTAAAATTTTAAAAAATCCCCAAACTAGATTTTGGCCCCAAACCCAGTTTTTCTTTTCTAGATTTTGGGATGTTGAAATTTTTTTGCCAACTTTTTTTTTTATGGTCATACTTGACAAATTAAATGGCCAAATATTTTTTTCCAAAATTTCTCCACAAAACTACTTGCAGTATCTATGGGCAAACATATCCTTAAACATATTTTCATAACTAAAAATTATTTCATTAAGAGTATATTAAGTTGAAGGTTAAATTATTATCGAATATATATAGAAATATATTAAAATTTTCTTAGAACTGATAAAAAAAGACATATTACATTGACAAATTTTAACTATGCCTTAATCGACAACTGAATAATCCAATTTTATAATGCAGATTTAGATAAACTTCAATTTAGAGAAGGCATGTTTAAACACCTCAACTCGTCTCTATTATGCCAGTTGAACACTTTAACTTACAAGATAGTCATCTAGATACCTCCGAAATTTATATATCACATCAATAATCAATATCAAATGATCAGAAATAAAGTAAGAACAAGTTAAAATGTCTAAATGTGCATTTCTGAAATGAAAGTGTTAATTATCAATTAACATAAAATAAAGATGTCTCCTCTATATAAAGAGAAGTTTGGGAGCCTAGTGATTAGGGGTGGTCATAGATATCAAAGTAATTTGATTTTTTGATTTCGATTTTTTAGTTTCACGATTCAATGTTGATGTTTTTTTTTCTTTTCAAAGTTTGGTTCTCCGATGTACGGATCTCGAAACTTCGGTACACCAAAGAACTAAGTTTTTACTATATTTTTTTAATAAATAAAAATAATATAATTACAATTCAAATAGTTAACTTTGAATATTAATTTGCAAGAAGAACGTTAAAGTATTTTTGCTGATGTACGTCATGTAAATGAACTTGTCTTCGTCCTTATTTTCAATGAGCAGTAGTTGGAGGGCACACTATTCTTTATAAAGACAAATATAACCTTTTAAGCCCAATAATTTTATAGTGAAACACATTATCACTCAACACAATTTTAAAATTTTTAATATCTTATAATTACTTTAATTTTAACTTCATTTTATTTTTCATTTGCATCGAAGAAATATTTTAAAAATACAAGCTAAATGAAATCGAACCAAAGTTCAAATTGAAGAACCTAATCAAAATTTAATAAAACTGAACAAAAGAACCCATAGCCGGTCCCAACATTTGCTCAAGACAAAAAGACCAACACTACCCAGCGCCAAGATTCACTGTATTTGGGATTCTTCCATCAGTAGAGAGTAGAGGAAGAAAAGCAAATCCATGGAAGCCCCTAAAACTGCGCCACCCCAAAGCCAAAATCTTCCTCCTTCTCAGCCACCCATGAACAGAAAGAGGCCACTTGACATCTCCAAGTCACAAAATTCCCCTTACAACAAGATGAGATTCATTGTTAAAGATCTTCGACCCCATGTTATCGAGGTACACTAGTAAAAAAAATTCTGTATAAATTGACTTGCTTTTGACTCTTCTTGTTATTATTGCTTGTGGGTGTCCTTCAATTTGTGGGTTTTCGTATTAAATTTCTCTGAGAATTGAAAATCTCTGAAAAACTTGACTTTGTTTTGACTGTTTTTGTATTATTGCTTGTGGGTGCCCTTTAATTTGTGTTTTTTCCAATTACATTTCTCTGAATAAACTTGACTTTGTTTGGACTGCTCTTATTATTTTTTGCTTTGTGTATTGCTCTTGAGAATTGAAAATCTCTGAATAAACTTGACTTTGTTTGGACTTCCTCTTGTTATTTTTTTTGCTTGTGTATGTTGCTCCTGCTTATTAGATTCCTCTGGATATATAATTTTGTATTTTTGCTGGATTCCATTTATAATGATCCACATTTTCTGTTCAATGCTGGAGTACAATTTTCGGTTTTGATTTCTTTTCTTCATTTTAAAGAGGTTTTCGAGCTTCTTCGAGGGTAAAGATTTGACCTTTATCATACTAGGGGTTTTGGGTTTTCTTAGCATTTATAGTGCAAATTATCCATGGATTCACTAGATGTTGAAAGAAACTATTGTAGCAGCTTTATTAGGTTTGGTTTATGCATTACTAGTATTAGATGTACTCTGTATACAAGTTGGAAACTTGGGGTTGGGAATAGGGTTCTTGCAGTGACGGAGCTAGGAATTTTACAAGGGTGTGCAGTATTTAAAGAAACGACTAACAAAAATTTTCAGGATATGTTCATATTTAACTTGCTCAACCCAACTACTTTACCATGAATAATGTCAATATTTTATTTTCCACCAGATACATATCGTCAATTCAGTCTGGATCACCTTTAGTTATAAGAGATACACAGTGAATTATATAAATTGAGATAATGATTTTCTAATGGATGGATCAAGATTTTTACTAAATACAGCCAAATATTCATGAAAAATTAACATTTATTTATCGGTTTTTACTTAAATTTAAAATTGTTTATAATCCATTGATTTTGCTGCTTCTTAATAATGGATGTATGTTAAATTTCTTGTGTTTTGCTAGAAAATATGTGAAAATTTTAGTCAAAAGTTTAAATCTTAGTTAGTTCTCTCAATTTACCTATATGACATTAGGGAGGAAATTAACCCCTTATTAACTTTTTTTATTTCGAAACTCCTAATCTACTCATGAGGGAATGGAAAATACAATGGTACATGTGTAATTGCATATAACATTTTCTTCTAATTCTTTTGATAGAAACTTGCTTGAAATGTTATTTTATATTCCCTACAAATAAATACCCAAATGAAAGTTTCAATTAAATCGGAGATTTGCTCATATGGTAAACACCCTCCACCTCCAACTTAAATATTGTGAGTTCGAATCACCAAGGAAGCAAAAGATGGAAGTTCCTATTGAGGTTTTAAAAAACAAATTAATAAGTAGTACTTCCTTCTTCCACTTTTGCTTGTCCAGTTTATAATCAAGAGATAATTTATAATTATGTAACTTCTAATTTAATCTTATTATTGACTTTAGTCATTTTTGAAAGGAATTCATTATATATAAAAAGTGATATAGTAAAATTATCATTTTATTTGTTATTTTTTAGAGGGTGTGTCAAATCAATAATTGACAAATAAAAATTGATGAAGGGAAGTATGGCTTCTTTGAACCATAGGCACCTTGATTTCTGTCTCCAAGATGTTTCTTCAGCCTTAGCTAACTGTTGGATCTCCATTTTTAATTGCAATAATTTGTTCTTTTATGCATGAGTCTATACCCTCCCTTCGGTGGCCTCTTCAAGAACTAAAATCTCTTTTAAAGCTTTGTTAGTCCTGGTAGAAACTTTCCTGAAAACCTCCCTGCTCCATGTAATCAAATCCCTCTTCAAAGATTTCAACTTTTGAGAGTGCATGAAATCCGTAGAACTATTAACCATGTAGCTCTGCCACCATTGTTTTATCAAGTTAGTAAATCCTTCCTTCTGGAGCCACATATTCTCAAATTTAAAATAAGAAGGTTCGTTTGACCAGTCAGCATTCTCTAAAGAGATGGGTTTATAATCCGAAATAACCTTGGGGAGAGCCAATTGAACATCATTCCACTCCAAAGAAATCAAGAATCTATCATTAGGGGGCGGGTTGACTCTCATCAAGTCAGTACTGGATAGCCTCCCCACATACATGATGAGCCTTTTCCCTATACCAAAGAGCATTGAGAAAAAATTTAACAGGGTGAGGAGGTCCTTTCTATGGCAAGGAAACAAGGAGAAGAGAGGTTACAATCTGGTGAAATGGGATGTTTTGACCCTCAACAATTAGCAAGAGGGGCTTAGTTTGAAGAACCTCAGTAAACATAACACTTCTCTTCTGCAAAAATGGCTTTGGAGGTTCTGCTCAGAAGAGGGAGCCATCCATCTGGAGAAGATTTATAGTAGGGAAATATGGTTTACTTACTCAATGGACAACTGAGGAAGTTGTGGGCACCATTGGGTGTAGTGTCTGGAAAACCATAAGAAGACTGTGGCCCCAGTTCAACAATAACATCTCAATCACTGTGGGTAATGGTTTAAAAACTGACTTTTGGAATGAGGTGTGGATTGGAGAAGATAGTCTTAGAAACTATTATCCACACCTATATACCTTAAGTCTTTAGAGGAATGCCAAGGTAGCCCAAGTTTGGAGCCATCAGGGTTGGGATCTCTTATTTAGAAGAGCATTTAATGACTGGGAAATTTGAGAAGTTGCCAATTTATTGGGAGTTCTAAACTCACATTCAGCTCTATCTGTGAGACATGACAAACCTAGATGGAAACTACACAACAAGGGGGTGTTCACAGTGAAATCATGTTATTGGAATCTTAACACACTACAGAGAGCTAGACAGATGGCCTTGGAAGCTAGTTTGGAAGACCAAATGCCCTCCAAAGGTGGCTTGTTTTACTTGGTTGGTATGTAGAAAGGCATGCCTAACTCATGAGGCTTTACAGAAAAGGGGCTGGCAGATTTGCTCAAGATGTGTCATGTGTGAGCAGGAAGAAGAAATCAATGATCATCTATTCCTTCACTGTAAGGCAGCTTTGAGCCTATGGAACATGTTTTTTTGTTTGTTAGAAGTTAAGTGGGTGATGCCTAACACGACAATGGAACTCCTAAGCAGTTGGAAAGGTATTGGCAACAGGGGAAGAAAAGAATTCTGGTGGAGAACTATCCCATCATGCATATGGTGGACTCTTTGGAAAGAAAGGAACTCAAGGTGCTTTGATGGACAAAAAACTAATTTACAGAAAATTAGAATGGATTGTATAAGCCTTTTGTTTTTTTGGTGTAAACAAAATCTGATAGGGGAGATAATAGAATTAGTTGATTTTATAGGAAACTTGTAAAGAATACCCTATGTGGGATGTAAGTTTCCAATTCATCATTTTTTGGGTGATGAATCTTTTGGTGTGAATACAAGATTATCCTTTTCTCAAAAAAAAAAAAGAAATCAAGAATCTATCAATTCTAGAGGCTTGTAGTGAGTTTTTCCCCTGGTCTAGGTAGAGAAGCCCCCTTGCAATGTTAAATCATCTAACTTTCATTCTTGAATGAATTCAGAGAAGCATTTCATGGCCCTAGATCTTCTCTTGTCAATTGAGTCTTTCACTTTCAAATCAACTGACATTAAAATCTCTTCCGATGACAACTTTCATTCCAAAGACCCCTTACACTGGCAAATTCATTCCAGAAATCATCTCTTTCCCAGTTAGTGTGTGGCCCCATAGACACAAGTAAAGCAGAATCTGAAATCAGTTTGAACACCTTCCATCATAGCCGACATAGTGTGTTGCCCCTGATGTGCATCAATACAACTCCATTGTCTTTTATCCC